>OMMV01068178.1:3356-16164 GCA_900302635.1 Chatrabus melanurus
GTTATTTGATTGATTGGGTGATTATTTGTCTGACTATGTCTCTCAGGGAGGTAAGATCCCCATCCGGTGGACAGCTCCAGAGGCTATTGCCTACAGGAAGTTTACATCATCTAGCGATGCATGGAGTTACGGCATTGTGCTCTGGGAGGTGATGTCATATGGGGAACGACCATATTGGGAGATGTCCAATCAAGATGTAAGTACAACCACCACTGCCAAATCTGGCATGGGATAAAATCATAGTGAAATATTGACAATTTATAGATGGCCTGTTTTGAGTGTCGCACATCTTAATGTGCCATGCCATTTCTCAAACTGACTTTTTTCCTTCATACATGTAGGTGATAAAGGCTGTAGATGAGGGTTACCGTCTCCCTCCACCTATGGACTGCCCTGCGACCCTCTACCAGCTGATGTTGGACTGTTGGCAGAAGGAAAGGAACAATCGACCTAAGTTTGAACAGATAGTCAGCATCTTGGATAAACTCATCCGCAACCCTGGTAGTCTAAAAATTACTGCCAACACCACGTCCAGGTACCCCAGACATTGTGTTCTAGCTCGTGTCAAACATTGAAAAATGACTTATTCTTTACATGCCTTGTGATTTATGGTGTATCTGTGTATTTTACAGAGCTTTTTTTGCTGCCCTTGTTTTTCTTTTTTCTGTATTTGTGGAGTTCTATGTTTATTGGTTGCACAGTGTAAGCCTTTAGGAGTCAGACTGTCTAGATTTATGATTGTCCTGGGTTAAAACTAAGATCCAGGCTTTCAGTGATTTCCTGGACTCAGCCAGAAGTATATCTGTATGCAGTGATGTCCATTTCTCTGGGTCCTTGGCTGATACCTTTGCAGGAGAATGAAGTTCCAAGTCTTTCATGTTCTTGTGTTTCATGTCTTACTGCGGCCATCACCTCCTTATTTGGAGAGGTGATTCTAGAGGTTAGAGAGGTGTGGTTTTTGACAAGAGGATCCTCGGTTCTGTTCCCTGTCCAGACTGAAAAATCAGTAAGGGCCTTTGGGCAAGGCCTTTAATCCCCAAGTTGGTGTGGATTTGAGCTCCTTGCATGCATGGCAGTGCGCTGACATCAGTGTGTGAGTGTATGGGTGAATGTGAGGCATTACTGTAAAGCTTTGAACATCTGCCTTAGATGGAAAAGTCCATTTACTGTATGGTTATGAAACTTGGACGCTGAAGTTTCAAGCATGCTTGAACTCCTCCAATACGACCCTATCTCACCAACATACCGGATCCGATTGTCGTTACAATATACACATTGCAATTCAGTTTGTGTTTCTGTATGATCCTGATGTAACACACATTCCGAGCACACCATGACGTAGTTTACGGCCAGATTTAGTGAGCACAGAGTCTGGTTAGCACCCAGTTTTTGTTGTGGTGGAATACGCACCTCCAGTCACACCTTCATCATGCCTGCTGTTTGGCTCCCATTGACAAAAAATACAGATTTTGTAAACTGATAGGCAAACACACAACTCTGCCGCAGTATATCGCTTTGTGTGCTAATGTAATTTTGAGATATAAATCTGAAAAAAAGTTATTTTAATCATATGCCCGTCATAGACCGACAGATAAGAGTGTCTTTCAGAAGCATGGTTGAAATAATAGAGGCTCATTTTACTAACCACTTGCTCTCTCTATAGAAGATGACAGGCATGCCAACAAAACAATATATCCCAAATATCAAATAAAACAATTGAGTTTTATTTTCTCTAAACTGTGATTCACCACCATGACCATAATGGACCATGCAAACATGAAAGTACACTGTACAGCAGGGGAGGTGTTGTATTTGATTTACGTTTCTTTCCAAGTTGTTTTTAGAACCCAAAGCCGGTCACAGACATTTCCTTCACCATAGCATTACATCAAAAGTATCACATAATATTTACCTTGCAGAACATTTTTACACCCTCTTTGCCAACATTGGGTCTGCTGTAATTTTCTTTCCTGCTTCTGCCCTTGTTGTTTTACATTTTCACATCTATTTAACAATCCGAATTGCTTCCTTCTTTGTTGGAACCACCGTGTTCTCCCAGGGGACCAGCAGGAACCAGGGCAGCCCACCTAGCATTGTCAATTCTATGCAGGCAGGGGGTGTGTGTGCTGGGCCTGCAGCAGACGGCTGAGGTATTATGGAGACGTCAAAGCTCATAACGTTGACTAATGATTTCTTAAGAAAGTGAAAATAGGTCCCTTGGAGTTTGCATGTAATTTTCCTGATTGGCTTTTAACACTAGGTGAGCGCAGGCTGGCCGACAGAGGCGGCTGGGGTGATTTATGGGAAATATGCATGTGTGTGCGTGTGCGTGTGTGTGTGTGTGTGTGTGTGTGTGTGTGTATATATATATACGGTGGCACAGGAGCAGCTGCGCTAAGCTCCACACACACCTCGTTTGTCTCAGGGAAGTCCTGCCAGGCTAATGGAGTGCCCCCACACCCACAACCCCCTCCACAAGCACAGACCACAGGCAGAGAGGAGAGCAAAGCATCTGGAGGCTTTGGGGATGGGACTCGGGACACAGTTTACTGTCCCTGGATGTGGACTGTGATGGGTTGGGGTCAGCAGGCCAAGGTTAGCTATCAAAAACTAATTATGGGCCAAGAGGTGTTCAGTCTGGGAAGAAAGCACTGTCTGTTCGCCTGAGAATGGAGGATGGAGGTTGTGTGAATTCCCCATCTGTTTGTCTGCATGTTGACATATAATTTGTGAGGGAAGAGTTGAGTAAATTTTGGTGATGAGCTAGATTCAACTCAAGATTTTGCCTTTTGTTGCATTCTTGGTCATTACCTTGGGACGTGACAAAGGTTTGAAGATTGGTTGGCAGAGGATGTTGGGCATTATTAGCCTGACAGACATGCTGTTGTACAGTAGTTCTGTTTCCAAACACAATAGTGCATGAGTGGGTTTTTCTCCAAGAGGAATCAACATTGCTGTCCAACAGTATTTTATTACAAGAGATACATTGCAACGAGTTTAAAATTCCTGCAGCACCTTGTTTTTCCATTTCAGCTCAGCAAACTGCACCAAACATAGATGATGTTAATGACAAGCCTCCATCTCAACCACTAACAAGAAAGAAAATGGGTGTTACTCCTCCAACATTCCTTTTCAGACCGCCTATACGTGGAGAACAGTGACTGGTTAATTTAGAAGTGGTTGGAAAAGGGGAGAGGGCTGCACAAACTGCATAAGGCATTTTATTGGATTGTTTTCAGATTGAGCAGAGATCGACGTAAGTGTGGATCTTGTTCCATAGGACTGGGAAGGGCACGAGAACACCATCCATCTTGTAAATCAAAATCACATGAAAACTAAGTGTGCCAACTGGACACTTCTTGGTAGAAGAATGAACAGAGCGGCACATTGCATCTAGGCATTACAGATAATACTAATAATAGTAATACTACTAATAATAATACAAAAAGATTTCATGTGTATACCAATGATCCAAACAGCCACTTCAAAGTGCTTTACAATGTCAACACAAATTTCAAGGGTACTCAAAATGCATTAAACATACACACATACACACATATCCAAAAACACCAAAAATGTAACTACAGTGGTTAAATACATTCAACATGCATGTAGGAACACTTGCACATTTGTACATTACAAATTTTACATATGCCCACAATTACAGAACCACTACATAAAAGTAGTAATAAAATAAGACCACGTTCAAATTATAGATAATAGAAAAATGATGTGTTTTGAGTCTAGGTTTATGAGATTCAACAGGAACACAAAGTAAGCCTGCACCCTGTGGACACAGGAAATGTGACGGTACATAAGGCTCAACAATTTCCACAAGATCAGAGGGCACACAAACATTCGGTATTTTATGTCAGCAGCAAAACCTTGAAATCTGCACAAGTATGAATGGGGGAGGCTAACACTGGGGTAATATGATTGAATTTCTTAAGGCGCAGTCACACTATGACATTTACCCCGGCGAATGGTGAACGAGGTGAAAGGGAGAGAAAAGTGGCCAAACATTGGGGAAAATCACTTTCCCAGAGTTTGTTACGAACCTCAAACGCAGCACACCATTCCACGCCGTGAGCCCAGCTGAGACTGGCCTTAGCTAGCTCTCCATTAGAACAAGCGGGACCTTTGTCAACGTGGCAACATACAGGAGAGGGGTTCGACACACCACTGTCCAATGATTCTGAGCAGGCAGGGCGAAGCAGCAACCAGCGTAGACAATCGCACCAGTAACGTCAGCTACCAGATGCTAATGAAGCTAACGAAGGCTACCTTGGTCGTAGCAGAGAATAACTTTCTCTGCCAGTCTCCAACGAAGCCTCAGGTATGTCGGCAATCGCCGAAATATTTTCAACGTGTTGAAAAATTTGGACGCGGTCGCCATTCACCAGCGAAGGCGAGCACAGGCTACCAGAGGCTAGCTATCACAGACGAATGCAAATAAGTTAATCTACATTGGCCCAAACGCCCAGGTATGACACACCACCAAGAAAACAACATCAATGATAATGGATCAGTGATGGTGAGGACCAATCATCACATAGAATAAAAAGGTTCAATTTACATGTAGTTTGGCTGCCACCTGCTGAACACTGGGAATGCCGTGTGTTTGTAACAATTTATCCTCGCAACTGTGGGGAGATACATGATGTCATCACATGGGCAAGTACAGGATGAAATATACAAGAATAGATCGAACGTGTGGCTGGGGATGGTGCGAAAACATTTAGTCGGTACTGCAAATTAGTGACGATAACTTGAGAACACTGTTCAGGAATGTTTTGAAACCTGTGTGGGAACATTTGTGTTGAGTTTGTATCAAAAGTAAGACGTGCTGAACACTGGCACTTGCTGGTCAAATGAAGTCTAGGAGCATGTCGCTGGTGCCACGTCTCGCCCCATCCATGACACTATGGAACCACCCTGGGTCCTGGATGGCAAACGCCCAGGCTGAAACCCAATCTATCCCCACCTCTCGAAAGTAGCCATCTATCTGCTGCAGCCAGGTAAAACGTGGGCAACCCCTTGGGCTTCGCCAGTCACTGGGGTCCTCAACACTCTGGAAAAAGTTTTTCATACTGTATTTTGATAGGCATCCATATCGAAATATGACTTTCATAGTTAAAGACTATACTCAACACAAGTTCTGCATGTGCACTAGCAAGCATGTTGCTTGTTGCTGAAGAACTGTCAAATTTTAATATAGATACAAAAGGATACAGGGTAAGGAATGTGCGTACTTAAGTGCAAAGCATTCAGAAGGTGAAGATACCAACTGTCCCGTCTTAGAATATTATTGAAAAGCTGATCCCGCTTCCATGTATCACTCTAAACTCTCCCAGGTGCACCCTGGGAGTTGTCCCAGTAACACAGTGAGAGCTGAAGCCCTCTGACACTCTGCTGCCCATATCTATCTGTTCAAGCTCTTTTCCTCATCCTCCTCTTTTCCCCCGAGAGCCGTAAAATCCAGAGACTACACAGCCCTGGTTATTTGGAGGTCAAAAGAATGAAAGATAGAGCGAGAGAAGGGAAATGAGAACGGGAAGGGGGGCAGACTTTATTTTCTCTCTCCGGTGTATTTGACATCCTCCTGTTCGAGCGGGTATTTTCTGCTTTCCGATACCGGGGTTTTGAAAACTCCCCTCTGCCGTCAAGGCAGACGCTTTCATTTGCTCTTTATTCTTCCCTTCATTACACCGCTGTCTTTCTTTGTTTCCTCTCCAATTGTCTTGTCTCTGGTGCTACTGCAAGACAACAAAGGAAGCAGAGACGAGGATGAGGGAGAGGAAGCAAGGTCATTTGCAGTTTGCCTTTTCAGAAGATACAGGAGAGAAGCAGAAAGTAGAAGAGAAAGAGGGAGAGGAGATCAGGAGAGTGAGATGAGGGGTGAGGAGAGGTGAGAAAAATGTAATTTCAGATCAATATTTAAGCTAAAAGGGAGAATGGTGTATTGGCATGATGACAGCACAGAAGTTAAAGGATATGTTGGTCCGGTGCAGAGCTTTGCATATTTCCTGGTTGTGTGACTAATGATCTTACTTGTCGTATCTTAAATTAATTAGATCGTTAGACTCTAGGAATAAATTAAGAATTATACTATATTTCAAATTGTAGAGTTAAACAGGATAGCATCAACATAATTATAATGTTTAATTTATGTCGGATTTTCAAACTAAAGCTGTTTCAAAGTAATAAAATATTCAATCATTTCGTGAAATCTTCAGTGTGGATGACAGCAGACTAACTGCACGAGTCCGATTACAGATCTGGACCAGTCATAGATTTTGTTCATACCCACAAAAAAATAAACAAAAAACTCAAACTACAACAAAACTGGTGAATGTGGGAAGTTCCTTTAAATCACTCATACACACCATTTACGAACAAATCTGATAGTACGAGTAGGTCTTGCACGACGACCATTATTAGCAATCAACTGGTATGAGAGAAATACCTTTTGTCCATAACTTGCTGAAAAGCAAATACACCTGTATCAAGCGGACGTGTAGTAGAACTCACAATGAACTCAAAGGACATTTTCCCTTACATGATGGAACCTTAAAATTGCATCATGTACTTATTAACGCATTCTTGCATATGCTGGCAACATATGTTGATATTCAATTTCTTTACGGTCTGTTTACCCACTGCTTGTACTCGTACTGTAAGCTTTCACTGAAGATTCGACATCTGCCTTTGTTGATCGTTATTGAATAAAGTTTAAAAAAACCCTGAACGTTAGTTATTTTGCCTAACAGTAAACAAGTGCCACTTTTAACTTGAGTAACTTCTCAGAGAGTCTTGCAACATTTTCCTTGGCGTTGGAAAAACCTGGATGTGTACACTGTAAAATACAGTGAGTGAATAGATAGATAAATATGTCCATCCCCTCTAGTTCTTAGCACAATAACTCAAAGACAATAAATCATATCATGTATGCTTCCAAATTAAAAAAAGGCATACAATGAGGAAAACGAATTACAATTTGCTTAACTTTGATACATCAGATCAATTCAAAATGCAACTTTGTTTTGCTTCTCTAATCTACCACATACCTGTCTGCCACCTACTGGACATGTCTGGACTTGTTGCATGGAAGAGTCTTATCATCACATGTATGATGGAAATTTGAGGCAGGTGTGGTTGAAGTTACATGTAGCTCGAAATGAGCTTGTTTGTCAGCTTCTTTTATTTCCAAAGGTTAGGTCTGGTGGCCATCAAAGCCACTGCTGCTTGTTTTATGTTGTATCTGTGGTATTTATACTGCTTGATTTTGGTTTTCTTCTATTATCTGCTATACTGTGCACCCAATATGTTTTTAATAAATGTTTAAATAGATAATTTAAATAAAGAAGTCACCACGTGAGATCCATATGCAACATCGATGAAGAAACTGACCATAGCTAACTTCGAGTGATACAGAGTTGATATAAACGGGTATATTTGAAAAAATATACCTAGCTCACCATATTTTCTCAGATATGATTGTACCACAAATGTACAAAGTCGATTATAAGTATTAATTCATTGTTATTTTGAGTGTCCGTGCATTTTGTGAAACTGATTTTTAGTTTTTCAGTAAACCTACAGTATTTCTGATTGAAGGCATATTCATTCTTTTCATCTGTATACAATTTTTTAAATCTCATGAAAAAAAAGTCTACCATTCATTCAGTGATATTCAGGCACCATGTGACTTCTTCTCCTCTTGTGCACAGCACAAAAACCCTCTGGCCGCTGATCCGTTCCTTTTCTTCTCCTTACACACCAGTCTTTCCAGGGGGTCCTGGGGGGCCCTCAGGTTTTTGACAGTCCTCTGATCTGACAGGAAAAAACTCAATCATCAGAACAACACCCACTCCTCCGCCTCAGTTTTTCCCTTTTTCCTGTTTCTGTTTAAGCTGTCATGTTGCCTCTCTTCTTCCTGGACATTTCTGCTGGCTGCTGTTTTTAATCAATTTTGCTAGATTGCTGCTTGATCTTTGTGTTTATTTATATTTTGCCATTAATATGCAGCATAACAACAGAGACCCTGCTATTTGAACTTTGCCAGATCAGAACTGCTGCACAATGGCTGATGTGTGCGAATGAAACACAGACAACTTAAAAAAAAAAATAAACAACAAAAAAAACCAGAGAAAATAAATGGCCTATTTCTTAAATTTGAAAATATATTTTTCAAATGATTTACGCACAGTAAAGCTGCCTAAGATTTTTGCACAGTCCCAATAGCCTCTTGTAATTACAGTTTGTACTCAAGATATTGAAATGTTTAAGATATTGAAATCATAGTTTAAAATAGCTTTATTTATAGGGGTATGCATCTCTCCCTTATAAAAAAACAAAAACAAAACAACACACCACGTATGTAGATACATGTGCTATGACATGATTCAGGAGTTATACTTTCATTATGGAACGATTTGATTCGGTGTGACACATGTAGACATTCATTTTCCATGATAAATTAGAATAAGCCAAACGTGCATGGCATTGCTTACCTTCAAATGCATATTTCATGAAAGATAAGGAATCTTCTTCGGGTTTTTACTACTGTGCTACAGCACACTGGCGCTGCCTCTGCGCGCCTTTTGTTCACCACTGGGGGCACCATCACATACAGTAGCAGAAAGTGCAGCATAGAAGAAGCCCAGAAGAAGAAACCACCTGTTGTTAGCGTAGCATAAATAGCACAGCATAACTTTCCCATTCTGAACTAATATGACAGTATTAACAAATTATGACATGAACGTAAAGTTCAAATGGTTCATATATCCGTGATACCGCCTGCCGCTATTGGACATGTTGATTTTGTTTTTACCTCACAAAGTTAACGTTCCTGTGACCCATCTCGCGAGAGCCTCGTGCCGACCTTTGAACTTTTACTCAAGCAATTTTTAAATTTAAAATTGAGCCATCAACTGGTTCATAGTACATTTAGGCCAGTTCTGTGTATTGATGTATCTATTACTTTAAAATTGATTTTCGATTCATATACCTTCATTGTTACAACCCTGATTGGTTATTATGGAGGCGGGAGGGTGTTAGTGGTCACCATTGCTTGTTTGTGTACTTATCTCACAAAGCAAGTAGTTTGGGTGAGGAGATGGTCATTAGTTGAGGCAAGAGTTGAGTATGCCTTGTTCAATTTGTTTTCCTTTTAATCGGTATTGCTTTCATTGTGCAATAGAGAAAAATTAAGGGAAAATGCCATCCTTGTCTTATGACATCATAAAGCTATGTAATCTCCACACACAATTCCTGGTTATTGCTTATGTAGACAGAGATCAGATATCTGTCCTGTTTGGAGACTTTAATTCCAGTTGGCCAACATCAATAAAACTTCTGAATATCACAGTATTTTGAAAACACAATACTGAAGACAACCCTGTCTTTCAATGGCAAAGAATCCTTAAGGCACAATCTCACTATAACGTTTACCCCTGTGTTTGGTGAACGCAGCATAAAGTCGAGAAAATTGGCCAAACGTCAGCAAAAATCATGCTTCCGGAGTTTGGTAGCGAACCTCTAACACAGCTCGGCGTTCCACAATGTGGTGCTAACGGAGGCCAGTGGAGGCGGGTGTTAGCCAGTACGCCATTAGAACAAGTGGGACTTTTGCCAACGTGGCAACATGCGGGAGAGGGGGTCGACACACCACTGTCCAGTTATTCTGAGCAGGCAGGGTGAAGCAGCACCCAAACGTTAGCCAGCGTAGACGATCGCACCAGTAACTTAGGCTAGTGTAGGCTAGCGGAGGCTTGCGAAGGGAACTTGGTCGTAACGGAGATTAACTTTCTCCGACAGTCTCCAACGTAGGCAGAGGTACATCGGCAAACGGCGAGAAATTTTAAACATGATGGAAATTTTTGGACACGGTCGACGTTCATCAGCGTAGATCTGCGGAGGCCAGCGGAGGTAGCGGAGGCCAGTGGACACGGACCTTTAGAAATATGTTCGTCTATGTTGGCCCAAACATCTAGGTGAGATTGTGCCTTTAAGAAGTAGTGCAAATAAACAAATCAAGAAAGAGAAACAAAGTCACAGTAAACTGAGGGTCCAGACAGGCTGAAATGATGTAGATCTGGTGGGCAGAATACAATACATGCTAATGTCACTGTTCTAAAGTGCATGTGCAATTGCACTTGTTTATTTACTTTTCTTGCTAATTAATGTTACGCCTACCTATTTCTCTGAAGGCATAGGCTGAGCCTCCTCAACATACACACACAAACACACTCAGTGACGACAAGCGTCGGTGCCAATCCAAATCAGTCAGACAGAGGTGGGTTTCCTGGTATTCTTTATTTATGGTAGAGTTTATTTATATGGCTATGAATAGTATTCCCCAATGGAGAACTACACTGTTTTTTCCCGCCCTGTCCTGCTGTGTTCACAAGCATCAATTCCCTGTGGGCATGTGCGTGTGCGTGTTTGTGTGCATGCTGTAGCAGGTAGGTGCCTTGGTTTGAGCTGTAAGGGAGATATAGACTGTCTTTAAAAATTTGTGATATTCATAAATATCTACATATTAATAGCAGTATGGTTTCTTTTGTTGAAACTGAGTTTTCATACTTTGCAACTAAAATCACCACAGCAGATACGACTGCGATTGCCTTTTTCTT
Source organism: Chatrabus melanurus (assembly GCA_900302635.1). Classification (NCBI taxonomy): domain Eukaryota; kingdom Metazoa; phylum Chordata; class Actinopteri; order Batrachoidiformes; family Batrachoididae; genus Chatrabus; species Chatrabus melanurus. Next base: position 13,994 of record OMMV01068178.1, read on the forward strand.
TGCACATAATTCCTAGCAGCTTTTGTCATTAACGGAGTAAACTGTGACCAAAAAAAAAAAAAACAAAGTTTGACAATAGTTCTTTAGGCATGCAGACTATAGACATTACAAACAACCGTTGCCATCCTAGAAAAGAGATGCTTCAATCTACAAGAACTTCATAATAAAGTATACCAGGGGATCGGTTTCCTTGTTAAAGAAACAAAAAAGGTGAGTTCAGCTGACATGACATTATGACCCTAGGGTTTTGAACATGACCAAAACATGACCGAACCCGAACACCCTAATGTCAGGTCACGGAGACTTATTCTACAACACATCCCAACACAAAACAAACAGTGCAGTTCTGACCAAATTTCCTGTTGAAACGGTTTAATTTCGTGTCAGGTCGTACCGTATGACGCTGGCTTAAAATGCACAATGATTGCACAGTGGGCTTTATGCCTTTTTCAGTGTTTAGGTTCTATAAGATGGAGGAGTTTTAGGGCAGAACAAGAGATCACGACTTATCCATTTGGCACACTGCCCACCTCTTGAATTTCCACAGGCAATTTGCTTGTTGTGTAATATACAAACTAAAGTCACTGATGCCTCTCTGGTCTTCATTGTTCATTGTGTTGGTGACCAAATGTACCTGATGTGGTTTGACGTAGTTTCCCTCGTCGGTGCAACCACATGTGATCAGATTTCACAATAGCAAAAGGGAAACACATTTGTATCAAACACGACGACAGTACTAACATGACAGATTTGATATTGATTTTTTAAAAACTTCACCTCCAATCTTTACCTCTAATCTCTCTCTTCCTCTCTCATCTGCATCCCCACTTCAGTAACCATCAATCAGAATGAGTCCGCACAACGCCTGCAGTAGTTCCTTCACCCTGCTCTGGTGACCGAGCACTCCAAAGCCCAACATACTGCATTTAATTTAATTTGATCCAATTGAGACCATCAAGTCTAATCAAATCTCACATTGCATTCTTGCTACATGGTGCATGTATGGCTGGAAACAGTAATGACATGAGACAGAAACGGATTCCGCTTTTGTTAGTAATCTTGTTCTTGAATATGTTAAATACATTATGGAAATATACCCAATGACAGTTTGATTTCCCTGTTGTATTCAAAGCCCAAAGACATTGTGCAGGTTTACTGTATGCAACACACTGTGTGTGTGTGTGTGTGTGTGTGTGTGTGTGTGTGTGTGTGTGTGTGTGTGTGTGTGTGTGTGTGTGTGTGTGGTGCTTTTCAGAGAGATGTCTGTTTCCTGCTTTTGCATAGGTATGCATTTAGGTCTGCAATGTCAAAAAAAATCCTGGCATGTTTGTGGAAGCTGTTACTTTTTATTCAAATTTTAAAAATCTATCTATCTATCTATCTATATCGATTATATATATATATATATATACATACACACACACACAGAAAAATTTAAACTGCTAAGATAGATACACACTCTCAAATTAAATGACGATACAGTGAGAAAATTTAATTAGTTGCAAAACATTTATCACTAGCGCATTGACTACCCATCACTGCATGGCAATAATTACCCTAAAATAACAACAGAAAATGAAAGGGGAAAATACTGTGTAATTTTAAAATGGTCATTAACTGAGCAATTGGTTTATTAGCAGTGAAAGTACCATGCTATCGGTCTATTTTTCAGAAAAGACAAAAAAATTGCCAAAGCAAAGCAGTGTGCAACAGGAAACTTCTTTTCAGGATACAGGAATCCCTCCTAAAAAATCTTACCTTGGATCATCAAGGGCTCAAGGCTGTGACTGTCCTGTCTCAATCCAGAATGATCCTTCACTCATTCCCCGCCCCCCGCCCCCACCTAACAATTTCCTGTGTTATTTCTCCCTTCTCTTCTTCTTTTGAGGCCCAACAGTGAAAATAGTATCAGTTGTGTTGTCCTCTGTCAAATCCACTTGGTTTCTGGGGAATTCCCTTTGACAAACAAATGTAAACAAAACCACATGACCTCAGAGCCTCGCTTTCACGTCACTGTAACAAACACGGGTTTTTCCAAAATGGATGTCATGCATTCTCCACAATGTGGGCTCAAACCTGCCAGAAAAAGGCTGATTGTGAGAAAAGTACAGGGAATAAAGTGCTATAACTTTGGTGAATGATCAAGTAGGTATCATTTGTTCTGTCTGTCA
>OMMV01068216.1:0-11983 GCA_900302635.1 Chatrabus melanurus
TCCAGTAGCACGACGGAAGTCAATTTCCAGGGCTCTGGCTGTACTCCGGCGATTTCGACAAGCCAAAGTAAGGAGATAACGGTCTTGTCTAGGTGTTGTTATCTGCGAACGACCTTGACCTGGTCTTCTGGTGTACAGCCCAGTCTCCTGGTAACGTGTCCATAGTCGGCTGATCACACTTGGAGACACACCAAGCCGATTAGCTACGGCCCTTATGGTTGCACCATCTTCCAGCTGCTGAACTGCCCTGGCAACTTCGGTCGGGTTCAAATGTCATCTGACAGCACTAGCTACCATCAGGACACATACGGCTATCATAATCGACACCACAAACTTCATCTTGTTCATGCACTGAACAATTAGCTAATGAATGTGACAAAATTTCCATTCTTTTTATAGGGGTCTGTACACTAAGCCACTCCTGTAGGCAATGTGCGGACACTTATTGCCATCAAAAATGAGTTGTTTTCTTTTTAAGTTAATCCACAAAACATTAGTACAATGGTCAAAACAAATCTTTTCATGGAAGGCCGAGTGGGACATTGTAAAGACATGTTCCTTTAATTCTTTTGAGTAGTGTATAACAAAGGATAAGCATGGCTGCAACGTATTCCCATGACACGTTTTGGATGATATACTAGTCAAGCGAAATATTTTGTACATATACCTATGAAATTCCATGTGCATGAGCAATGCGTGTGTGGCATTTAGTGTTCAGAAAGGTGAGTTACGATTAGGATTACAATAACAATAGTAATAAATATAAGTATAAAATAACTTATTGCATTTTTCCCCAAGCATCTTGATGTCAGTGACATCACAGCCTCCCTGTGGAAAAATACATGGGATATGTTTGAATTCAGCTGAAAAATATTAACAAATATGGACACATTTTTGTGCATTTCATTTTTGTACATTTTACTATGAATTTTGGTGAGAATAGGCTGAATCCACAGAATCCAGATCTGTAGTATAGTATCCAGTATTGTGAGCAACATCAATATTTAACAGGTTCTTCCTCTTGATGAAATTGATCATTGTACAGGGTTTTATGGATATATATGTGTGTGTGTGTGCCATATCTTTCTATTGTGAAACTTTTTGAGTACTCCTGTTAACAGACCGACAAGCCAACAGATTATTTTTTAAAGGAAATAAAATAAACTTCTAAACATTTGGACATGTATAAAACTGAAAAGAGAGCAAGCTGACCTGCTCGTCCTCCCTCTTGATAATTATTTCCAGTAGATGACAGCAGGAGGAACTGCACCATTCTAAACTGATGAGAGACACAGAGAAACTGTTTACCTTTATTTATCTCTATTCTGCCAATCTCCGTTCTCTCTTCCTTTCTGTATCTCTGCAACTGTCAGCCTCTTTTTCTCACCTCTTCATAATCTGATGCCGGTGTCAACACTCAGCGAGAGAAATGTGTGTTTGTTGGAGACAACTGTTGACATGGTGCTCCTGGACATCTTTTAACAAGGTTTTGTAACTAATCGCAAATGTGACACAGAACGGAAAAAGCCTTTGCTTACTGTAAACTATCCTCGCTTTGACGGCAGGCGATGCTCTTCATCCTGTTCATGTTCTGGCTCACCTGTCTCGTTGTAACTGTATCACGGTCGACACGCTGATCTGCAGCCACACGCTGTAAAACCGGTAGCTTGTGGGTAACTTGCATATTTTCAAACTAAATTCAGATGTGTCTCTGCCAGTGCCAGTGCACGTGTGGCTGTGCAATCTTGCTCGGGGCGAAGTAATTAGTCTCTGTCTGAAGTGTTTTCCCTTCATGCTGCCCAATGATTGGTTTTCCAGGTCACAACCTCGCAGCTGCGTGACTTATGTCTTCTTTCCGTGTACTTTCATCAATTTCAGCGATCTTGTTTGACCAGCGAGTGCCTTGTATTGCCTTGAATGCTCAAGTCATCGTCCAATTTGACAGTGATGAATGGCTCTACACAAACGGCCTGGATTTACAGTTTGGCGGACAGTCAGCCTATTGTGAGAAAGTGATCCTCCTTAGAAGAGGGGATGCTGAGCCACACCAAATCCATTCACTTAAACATCATGCTTGGTGAAAACAGGAGAGCTATAAAAGGCATGAAGCAGAGAAGGAGATAAAATAACAGCAATGAGCAATGCTGTACATGTTGAGTGAGAATGTGATGAATACACTCCCTGTTACAAATTGTTTTCAAATATGTGGGTAGCCTCCACATGTACATGAGGCTGTATGGTGTGAACTAGATAGAGAGATATGAGAACCATGGACTGTTGTCAACGATCCTACCAGATCTTTAAAAAGTTTTTGGAGTTCATAAGAACCTACTTTTTACCCATTGGAGATGCAGCTTTCTGGAGATTCACTTCAGTCCTGTATGATGTCTTTGAAATTAGTCACACAGCTTTTCCTCTGTCAGTGCCTATTTAATTATTGTTGTGATCCTGCAGAGCCCTAAAGGTTACTGGGTTGAAACGTTTGGGTTGGGGTTTTTTTCCATTAGCTCTTCTGTAACACGTTTCTTTGAAATTTGGCACACTCCTTTAGCTTGGCGCTGGCCAGTGCATACTTGACTTTCTTTGTGATCCTACCACAATCCTGTAAGTAACAGGGATTTTTTTTTAAAACACCCAATTTTTTCACCTTCTCCAAAATTTTCACACAGAATCAGCACAACCTGACAAAATGCTTACCTGGCTTGTATTGTTGAAACAATTCTAAAATAATAGGCAATCTTCCGCCTTTAGGAATTATTTGTTCTATGCAAGTACAACCGAGACAGTAATTGGTGAATGTGACTCAGATGGAAGAACCAGGTATCCATGAACTGAAGATTTGGTGGTTTAAATCCTGTTCGTGTCTTTCATCAATAAAAAGGAGGACATTTACTTACAAAAGTAAGACAATATACCCAGTTAAATTTACTTAGAATTTCTGTGTGGAAATTGTTACCAAGCTCTTTTTTTTAAGCAAATTTCTCTCCACATTTTTTTCAGTGTACAACCAGCAGTGGAACTCAAAAACAAGCAGACTTGAGCAGAGTCAAGTCGAGTTGACCTGCTACAATCTTGTGGAGAAGTGCCAATAGAAAGTCACCCGAGAAGCTAGCCGCTTGATGTGGTTCACTTATTAAGTCGTGAAATGTGGTATACATTGTTGTTGTTTGACTAGTAAGTCAAACGGCAACAATTCCAGGTCGCCATTTGTCTTGCATCCTTTAGCTTCTTTTAGCTCTCGCGAATGAGTAAAATCCAGTTTCTTGCGAGGTCACTCCTTTCTCTGTTCTTCGTTTCCTTTGACAACATCCTCTTTGGTTTCTTCGCTGAATTTGCCATAATGTCTGCACCAAAAATAAGCGTAGCTCTTTATTATCTTTGAGAATAAGGATCTAGCTTCTTCAGGTAGCTGCAACCGTGTGGAAATCACAAAAAGAAAAAAATCCCAAAGTTACATATGATAAGTGGACATGGCAATGCTGGTTTGGTGTTTGACGTGTGCCGTAAAGCGTTTCACGCCATTCGCAGTTCTCGTGAGAAGTGTTCCCGCCCCGCACACCAGACTTATATAGTGTTACAGGAGACGTTGCAGGGGCACTGTGGAATATTGGTTTATAATAAAAGTGATTTTGAAGCTGTTATTTTAAGGCGAAAATCTTATCTGTTGTTGCTTTAATATGTTGTAGCATAAACATGGAGGTTCCCAAAAAGGTTTAACATTCCAAGATCAGATGATGATGAAGACTAGACCATAAGTCCATGCTAAAGCATGGCCTCTTGACTAGGTTTAAGCTCACATGATATGTCCCTGGGATGGATAACATAGTTCTTTGACATGATCAGTGAGTCTCGATGCAAAACTATGCCCCAGCAGGTAAACATCTGAAATCATGCTTTCCTCTCTGTGAAAGAACGCCATAAATACTTGTATAGTTGATGGTTGGAGTCTTTTGAAGCTGTCTGTTGATGAATGGAGCATGGGTGCCTGATATTCTGGTGGATATTGTTGGATTTCATAGCAATCATTGCGGAGAGGTGATGTACGTCTAATGGAAATTACATTAATCCAAGATGGCAGCAGCCACTTTTAGCATGGGAAAAGAATAAATATGTAATTAAGTAATTAGTGGGTTGTTAATCGTGACTAAAAATGTCCTCTGACACATCACATGTATGTCAACTATCAGTCTGTGTAATTATAGAACTGTAGGTATTCAGATTACGAAACGTATAATGGCAGAGAGAAACTTGGTTCCTTCCTTTAGTAGTATAGATGTATACAAATATTTAAATGAACAAATAAGTTAAACAAACATTTACATTCAACATGCTGTTTATTCATAGTCCAGAAATTATTAAACAAATATGAAACATTAAGAAAAAAAAATACACATGGAAGATCATTTTAATCATCTAATTCATGCATTTGCTCTGGCTTGACCTCCTGCTCCTCCATCTCTTTGAGGTGATTCTTGTTACCTTTGCACCATGTGTCAGTTTCACTTACTGGATTAGTGTATAAGCTCCAACAAGTACAAACGTGTGAATTTATGATTTAAAAACATCTTTGACTGTAAACTTTATTCAAAAAATTGTTAGCTTATTAATTTAGCATAACTAAATTTAGAATTTAGTGGAAGCTAATTGATCTGCTAATTGTTTTCAAAGTTAGCTGAAAAGCTAATCTGTTTATAGAAAAAAGTCTTTTTTTCTGTAAACCAGATTATTATTTGATAGCTCAAAATAATCAGAAACATACTTAGTAGAATACTTGTTAAAATGCCCTGCTGGAACACTGTACAAGAACTATAAAGAGGAAACCAGCTCGCTGCCCTGTGCGAGTCAAAGTGCTGTGAGCCTGCGGGTTTATGAGTACCATATGGATCACCTTTCCTCAGCAGTTGGATGTATGTAAAATTCATTGCCCCATTTCATTTTACCTTTTCAACTCCGGCTCTGCCAGCACCTTTTCGATTTGGCTCAAATGTACACCTTTGTAGGACTCACTTTTTAAAGTGGAGCTAAATGTTGTTTCATAAAACCATTATAAATAAGTCAATAAACAGCACAGCCCCAAACATGAAGAGGCTGCATGTGCGGCTCCACAGTGTTTGTGCATTGTTTAAAAGGACAGCCGGACAGATTGTGATCCGGTGCTGAAATGGTCCTATAAGTCAGGGTTGCTTTCTAAACTGCTCTGACCCCTGCACTCCTGCACCGCAGTGTTTACGCCGGCTTCACTGGCATTAAACGCAAACCACATATTTTTAACATTAGGATCCTCCTGGCTAACCCTGGGCCATGTAAATAGTTAGCTGCCCGTCAGCCTGGATCAGTCAGCTCACTGCCTGTTTGGATCAGCTCCATATGTGCGTGAACACCTAAATCGCTACGTTACTACAGCCAAAAGGATATCAGTTTCTCTACACTTTCTCTTATCTCCTGAGATTATTAGATTTCTTGTAGACGTTACACCAAACTGATCCGATGATCAAGCAAATGTCACAGAGGTGAGTGTTCTCAGTTTGTCGGAGAAATACCTGAAAAATGATTTGAGATGTAAAATATGTCTAATGCAGCCTTAGTTGTTGTTTATAATGGGAATGGAGCCAGTGACATGTTGATATGTCTCAGCTGCTTGAGGTTATGACTGAATCATAGTCTGCAAGCAACAGCGACCTCTTCTGGTAATTATATATAACGCATTGTAATTTTTCTAACAGAAAATATAAAAGCTGAAAGAAAACCATTCAGCATTATTTTAAATATTAAAAGAGTATTAAGCTTATACCCACACTAACACTGAATATGTTGCGGTAACATTTATTACACAACTAACATTTTTGATTTTGCAATGCTGCACCACTAAGATTTGTTGTTTTTTTTGTCTCAGCTCAGTGACCTTCTGACCATTTGTGTGCGTGCGTTCCCACATCACAGCATCTGAGCATGCAAACCATTCATGGAAGCAACCTTACATGCATACCCGCACGTGCATGGAAGAAAAACGGTTTGCATGCATGACCCATGCGCATGCCATATAAATACATGCTGTATTTTCAGGATATATGTAGCATTTAATGACGAGCGAAATACCAAACATTCCAAGTTATGTGAAGTCTAAGCTGTAAGAGCTAAACATAATGAGTGTTTGTGTGTTCAGGGCGTGAGATAAGGTCAGGTAAAGGTAAACTGTGAATGTCTGTGAAAGCAGTAAAGTTTTGCAGTTGTCCCAAATTGATTTCATCTGCACTGATAAATGTGTTTCATATTTCTTTTTGACCGTCATTTCACTTGTAGCCGTCATACATTAAAACTTGACATTGTTCAGGTTGTTTGAAAAGTCTGCTGTCTGTAAAAGTGGATTGCACTGAGGTAAAGTGAAGCTTTTTCAAGGTAAAGTGTAGTCTGTTGTTTAAATTAAGGCTTTAGTGTGTTTGTGTGTGTGTTACAGAGCTGTGGTTCAGGGGGTCCAGATGGTAGGCATGAGGGGCCCGGCCTGCACTGGAGTCTGGCTATAGAGTCCACAGGGGCTCACACTTCAACTGGACACATTCCACAGGTACACATAAACACAAACTACAGCAACACACGTGCATAGTTCAAGGACAAAAGAGTTTCCATTAGTGGTGAAAATTGAAAAAACATTTGTATGCAGCCGGAGCACTAAACTGACAGGAAAGGCTGCTTATCTAATCCTGTGACTAATACGTTCCAGCTTGATGATGTATTTAAAATAGAACTACAGCTAAGAGTTACTTTAATTATGAACAAGTATTTGATTATTCTGACAGTTACTAAGTCATGCTGACCACGCACTTCAGCTCCAGTATTATTTATTGCAATAGATCCATTTTTTTCTTCTTCTTCATCTTGCTATTCTTTATTTTCTGCTCCCCCTTTTGTTTCCACCAAAGTATCTAAAAATTAAAAATTAAAAATAAAAAATTAAAAGCTGTCCACATGAACCAAAACAATATCTTCTATAACATATACAAAAAAAAGACCTTTAAAAATTTTGTGTGGGGCATTAATTAGGCCCCAGACTGAGATGATTTTCAGTAAGTGCGTCTGTGGTCTGATAATGAACATAAATCCTTCACATTATTTGTCACTTACTACTAATTACTAGTTAATTACATTTATTACTAATTTGCAAATGTATATTAACTAAAGGATAAAGCATTATCTTCATCCTAATGTAAAATAAAATAGCAATACTATTTTTGGATCCATGTACATATATACTGTATTGGCCCGAATATAAGACAATACTTTTTTTTTCTCAAAAAAATATCTGATTATTTTGCTCTGATTATAATCTGCACTGTTTATTGCACCACTTTATTATTTATTGTACTTTATAGGACTTTATTACTACTTTGTGCAACATCACCTGTTTTTTCCTCTTTCACTGTGCTTTTATTACCATTATTCATTCATTCATCTTCTGCCACTTGTCCGGGTCCGGGTCGCGGTGGCAACAGACTAAGCAGCTCAGCCCACACTTCCCTATCCTTGGTGAGGCCCTCTTGGGGAATCCCTAGGCATTCCCAAGTCACCTGGGAATTGTAATCCCTCCAGAGTGTCGTGGGTTTTCCCCAGGGCTTCCTCCCAGTTGGACATGCATGGAAGGCCTCCCTAGGGAGACGAACAGGTGGCATCTTCACCAGGTGCTTGTCAGCAGGAAAACTCAGCTGGCTCCTTTTGATCAAAGGAGCAGCAGCTCTACTCTGAGTCCCTCCTGGATATTGCAGCTTCACACCTTGTCCCTGAGTGTAAGCCCGGATGGAGGAACCTCATTTCTGCTGTTTGTATCTTCAATCTTGCTCTTTCAGTCACTACCCAAAGCTCAGGCCCATAGTAGGTGAGGATAGAAGTGCAAATCGACTAGTAAATCAAGAGCCTCCCCTTCTGGCTCAGCTCTTTCTTCACCATGATGGTACAGTGTCCGCAGGACCTCAAACGCAGAACCGATCTGTCTATCAATTTCACCCTCCAGCTTACCCCCAGTTGTGAACAAACCCAAGATACTTGAACTTCTCCACTTGGGGCAGTAACTCTCCCCTGACTCAGAGGGGACAATCAACCCTTTCCCAACAGAGGACTATGATCTCCAATTTGGATGTACTGATCCTCATCCCAGTAGCCTCAAACCTTCCCAGTGCGCATTGGAGGTTACTGTCTGATGAAGCCAACAGAACAACATCATCCGCAAGAAGCAGAGATGCAATTCTTTCATTAAATTTATTTGCATGATTTTTACCTAAAAGTATTTTCTTTTTAAAAACAAGATTTGATCTTGAAAAAGTATTTTTCCAAAAATAGGTCTTCAAAGGGGGGGGGTGTCTTATAATTGGGCACATCTTATATTCCTGCCAATAGGGTAGATCCCTTTTTTGCCTTAAACATGATAGGCAAATCATTGTTGTTTGTGTAGGATTATTTAAGTCCACTTGACATGATTTTGGGTTATAACACTCAAAAACAGTTGGCAAACACTGAGCTAGAACTCCTCAGCAATAACTAAAATGTCCAGCAGCATGTTCTCTACAAATTTTCAAAAGTGACCTACTTTGTCTGAGGTCAAGCTCAAGTCTTGTTACACTACCACCTGATTACTTTTCAAATGTAGCAATAACTTATTATAAATACACAAAAATAACGACACATCACAACAACGAATTTGTAGTTTCAACAACAGAGAAACAGTGATCAAAAGGTCAAAGAAGTGAGGTGGTGATTTAAGGGTCATCAGTGCAATCCCTGGACTGGACATATAAATTTGAGTCAGGAAGGTGAAAGAACAGCAGTATTCCATCCTCATTACCGCCACTGTGGTGCCATTGAGCAAAGCCAGTATCCTGAGCTGCTCCATGGCCATCAGATTAGACTGTAGTTATACTGGGCATGTTCTTGGTGTGCGTACAATGAGGGTGTGCTTGTAAAAGAGAATATACACACTAAACATATTGCACATGGTAACATGCTTTTCTCTGGCTCAGGACGTGTGCCCATGAGGTCGTCATCACTGGTCCTGCTCCTCCTGATCGGCGTCCACGCTGTACTGAACATGGGAGGTGGATGGGCTTGGGCAGCCAACCACAAAGCAGGACAGCAGACGGCAGCCAATCACAGATCAGGACAGCAGCCGACAGCAGCTGGGGATCACCTCTCTGAACACCAATCTTCACAGGAGCACCACAAGACCAGCCACCACAGGGCCAGGAGGCCCCACCGGGCAGCTTCACACTCCCAGGATAGCAGCCCCTACTTGGGGCCAACTACAACAGATTTACCCCCTGACCCCTCCATTCCAGTGGTGGACCCCAAGCTCTTCTCAAAGAAACGTTACAGATATTCACCCCGCGTTGTTTTCAGTGAGGTGCCCCCATCACATGATGCCCTGGAAGGTGAGGGCTATGACACTGAGGGGGTGAGAGGGGTGAGAGTACGGCGCAGGGCAGGGTCTCACCCCATGCACCGAGGAGAGTACTCAGTATGTGACAGCATAAACACCTGGGTGGGCAACATGACAAAAGCCACAGACCTAGCGGGGAATGAGGTGACAGTGTTGCCCAATGTTACAATCAACAACGTGGTGAAGAGACAGTTCTTCTACGAGACCACCTGCCGGTCCCCCACACACAGGGGCTCCGGGACTGCCAGTGGGGGAAGGTCAGGGGGCCGAGGTGGGAAATCAGGCTCCAAATCAGGCAATTCAGGCTGTCTGGGCATCGACAGTCGCCACTGGAACTCCTACTGCACCAACACACACATATTCGTAAGCGCCATGACCACCTTCAAGGAACGGACAGCCTGGCGTTTCATCCGGATCAACGCCGCATGTGTGTGTGTTCTAAGCCGGAAGTCTTGGGGGGGACGAACTCTGAGGGGCTAACAGGGGAGGACAACTCCTGACCACTGAACTATAAATCAAACACACATTTCTCATAAACAGCAGCTGCAGCTTTATTGCCAATACTGTAATCCCCCCACCCGCCACCTCCAAATACACAGTCATAAATGCACAAACACACAACATAGCCTTCAACATCATAGCCTCCAAAGCTTTCACAACAAACACACAACATCCATCGATCCAACCCCGTGACCCCTGACCCTACCTCAGCCCGAGAAGTTCTGGTTGTTTTAAATTATGAGGACTGCATGTCATATTTATGGTTTATACAGTCAAATATGAAACTATTTACAGTATGTGTATATATACAAAATGAATTCAAGCTTTTAATGTTGTTATTGTTGTTGTGTTCTTCATGCTGCTATTTATTAAACACCTAAGTACTTGCTTGGGTTGTTGTGTCAGTTTACATTCGTGATTATTACCACCGCCGAGGAGGTTATGTTGCACCCGTGTCTGTTGGTTTGTTTGATTGTCAGCAGGAAAACTCAAAAGCCTGTGCCCCATTTATCATAACGCTGGCATATTGGCAAGGCGTCCGCAGAAAAAGAATAAAATTTTGATGTAAATCCAGATCAAGGGGGATGGAAGAAATTTTTTCACTTTCGTCAACATTACTAGACAGGGGGGGTTTTTGTTAGTAGGCCAAGAAATTCAATATTTATGGGTTTAATGAGTGAGGGGTTGGAATATGAGTTGGGATTAATATGCTTGAAGGTCGACACTCCAGTTGTGTTGCCCTAAATCAGTGGTTCTGAAAGTAGGACATGGGGAAAGTAAATTCTTCGCTTTCAGTGGGGCATGGAAGTACGTTGAGAAAGGCCACAACACTTCCAAATTCAGATAAATGCAGAAAACACAAAAACAAAAAAACTGCATAAATTCAACAAAAGGTAGGTGCATCAAAAAATGTCTTACAAATTGAAAAAACACTTGTAAAAATAATGATCACAAATAGGAACATCAGCCCGTGCTATGCACGGGATCTGCATCAGGTTATGAATGTTTTATTTTCCAGTGGTGAACATTTCATCCAAAATCAAAAACACTAGGCAAAAATTTTAAAAAAGTGCTGACAGTGCATGCGCAAATATGCTGCACTCGCTCAGCGGTGGTCCGTTAACTCCAGGGTTAATGAGGAATTGATTATTAGTGTGTTTAAAGAAATTTTTAAGTGCTCAAGCCCAAAGCCAGTGTTGTTGTGAGTAAGTCTGCCAAGTGTGGTCATTGTCAAGATCAGGACAAAATTATTAGCCCCCCTATGAAATTTAATGTTTTCTTCAAAATTTTCCCAAGTGATTTTTTAACAGAACAAGGACTTTTCAACACGACATTTTTAAACATCCTAGTTTTATTTTGGATGCTTACATTATTTTACTTTGCACACAGAAACCAAATTATTTCACAAAAACCAAAAAAACTACCAGGGTCCAAATTATTAGCCTCCTTTAGAACTGACCTTTTTGTTGAGCCACAGCACAAACTGTTGTGCAATGATGTGCTTTAACTTTGTAACGCTCAAATCTTGTAAAATCAAGTTCAAACTGAGGGTTACAAAGTTAAAGCACATCACACCACACAGTACAGAACAAGCCTGGCAGAGGTAGGAAGCCAAAGATTTCAAAGAGACTGGAAAGAAAACTACTGAAAGATGTATCTAAAGACCCCAAAACAACTGCCAAGACACTAGTGAATGACTTAGCCAAGTCAGGAATTGTAGTCTGAAAGAAGACAATCACTAGAGCCCTGCACAGGAATGGACTGCGAGGTTGCAGACCAAGAAAAACTCCACTTCTGCAGAAGAGACACCTTCAAGCCAGTATGCTAAGGACAGCCTAGAGAAAGATTATGCAAACTGGAAGCGTGTCCTTTGGTCAGATGAGACAAAACTAGAGCTCTTTGACCATAGAGACGCTGCTTCTGTTTGGAGAAATAAGGGAGAGGCGTATAACCCAAAGAACACCGTCCCCACAGTGAAACACAGCGGTGGGAGTATTATGCTGTGGGGATGCTTCAGTGCATCTGGAACTGGGAATCTCATCAAGGTGGAAGGAATCATGA
>OMMV01068222.1:0-11609 GCA_900302635.1 Chatrabus melanurus
CATAACTCCATAACATTCAGTCACAGATAGTCCAAACTATACCTTTGTAGAATCGTTATGATCAGGCGAATAATATGGTATATGTTTCAATATGATTGAAGGATTTTACATTTGTCTAGATGCCATCTTGGAAAATATGGTGGCCATCTTGGATTTTTGAATGGCTAACGGGGTTTTCTGAAAGAGTCAATTCTGGACATTGTTCATGCCAAATTTGGTGCTTGCGTCACAAAGTGAACGATTCGGCCAAAAAATGCACTTAGCTGCCCCACTATTTGCAGTTACTATTTTGTGTTTGACATTCTTGAAGCAACATATGCTAATTCATCAGACGGCACAGCTCAAAATTTCAGGACAATTGTTCAGTTTATGGTAAAAGCATGAACGTACCTACAATAAGGTATGTACAAGTTGGATTTGACCTCTGAGGACCACAATGGGTCAATGAAGGATTACACAGGGGTCAAAATTGTAAAATGTTTGATTTTTTACATTTTGACCCCTGTGTAATCCTTCATTGACCCATTGTGGTCCTCAGAGGTCAAATCCAACCTGCCTCCACATCTGAAAATAAACCTTATGGTATGTACCAACTGTGGCAGAAATTTCAAGCTTTTATCACAAAATGAACAATTGGTTTGGCTGTGCCGCCTGACTAAATGACGTGTTTCGTATGATATCATGCAAAAAGTACAGTGTGATATTTCATGCTTATTCCTATGAATTTCCACCCACAACATGCGTTTCACATTTACGTTCAGAAAATAGTATTTTGGTTAGGGTTAGAATAACAATAATAATAAGTACATATAAGACAAATTCTCACCTTCTTTTTTTTTTGTAGTGGTGATGTCATCACCACTTGCTAGCTGAGAAATATGTGGGATTATGTCTGAATTTTTGTGCATTACTTTTCATTTGTTTTACTTTAAATGTTTTGCGAGGATAGCCTGTCTTAAAGACTAAAATTGCCTTAAAGACTAAATTGTGGCTTCCTGTTCATATGAGGTCTGATTTGAAGGTGCTGTTATTAATTTATAAAATTCTTCATGGATTTGTGCCCTCTTACCTGGTTGATTTACTTGTACATTATGTGCCGGCGCGTGCTGTGTGTTCTCGGGATCAAGGACTGCTGTGTGTTCTGAGGGTTAAGAGGAAATCAATGGGTCAGAGAGCCTTTTTCTTTTCGTGTGCCCTCTCTGTGGCACAATTTACCCATTGAGACAAGACGGGCTGATGGTGTGGACTCATTTAAATCCAGACTAAAGACTTATTTGTTTTCTCTCTGCTATAATCTGACATCGACTTACTTGTGTTAACCGTGTTCTTCCTTTCGCAGCAGTGATTGTCAGGATTGTTTGGACAGAGTCCTGGTGTTTTATATATGGCATTGTTTACACTTTTACTGCATTTTACTTTAACTGTTTTGCATTTTTTTTACTTGTTTGTTGGTTGCTGGTGTTACACATTATGTTATTGTTTATATTTTTATTTGCATTTGCATTTTATTTTTACTGTTTTTGCTGTCCATTTAGCTTGTTTATTGGATGCAAGTTGTACTGTTTGACTTTTTTCTGTATCTGGTACTGTTATTTTAATTGTTATTTTATTGTTATTATGGTGGCCAGAGCGCGCGTCCTCCCAACCGAGTCAGGTCCACCACCTATTGGACCCTGCTCTTGTGAAGCGCCTTGGGGCGAGTGGTGTCGTGATTTGGCGCTAAACAAATAAGGTTTAATTGAATTGAATTGACAGTTCCATCAGCATGTGGAGCAAACAGGACCTATTGCCAGACCATGTAGGGACACCGACACCTCATCAAAACCAGCTTTCAAGGAGTGGATTGATCCACAGAATTTGTTAGCTAAGCCTTGTAATGTTTTAATAAATGAGCACAATTTTCCTCAAGATAAAGGGCCTGACAGAGAAACATTTTAACATTAATCTGTCTGCGCCCCACGGAGACACTCGAGGTTACAAGCTCATTAGAAGAAAGGTAGGCAGTGTTATAATAAGACTGCAGGGAGTGCATATTCATTCATTTTCTGATGCTTATCTGGGTCTGGGTCGCCGTGGCACCAGACCAAGCAACTCAGCCCACACTTCCTTGTCCTCGGCCAAGTCCTGTAACTCTTCCCACGGGATCCCGAGGCATTCCCAAGCCAGCTGGGAGATTCAAAATCATTTTCAATCAGCTATATTATAGCGTTAAAACAACACCATTAGCATGTCAAATGTCCAACACTGACGTAGTTAATTTGCACTATATATCTAAAAACATATGAGTCAACACTACTTCCAAACCTTAGCTTTGCCATCACTCCCCCACTAACATGAACAGCATCGACCCGCTAAAGCTGCTGTTTACTTTACACATTTCGAAGTTATTTTGAGTCCTTGAAATGAAGCCTCAAAAAAGTTCCACTTTATGCTCAAATCAGCTCTGCTCCCTGGAGGTAAGCCGTCCCAAAGGTTTCCTCATCTCAAACGGACACAGAGACAGAGGGACCAGATAATGAGCAGCCGGGGAACGAAATAGACGCTCCGTCCAACGTACCTCATCACAGAGACAGCCGGAAAATCTTCAAAGTGTTTACTTTAGTGCATGCTGAAGATAAATCTGTCCCCTTCAATTTTAATAAATTTATCCTTCTCTGGACATGAAGTGATCACTGAGTTTGTCAGCCTTTGAAGTGTCAAAAAGCAAAGTTTTTAGTTCCACGGGGTGATACAAAAACCATAGGATCCATCAGGGACGGATGTAAAATTACATCCGACAGCTTATCAGATGATTGTACGACATCAGCGTTAAAGGCGCTGAATTTATGGTCCCACTAATAGGACGTTTAAATATTAATTTGTCACAGAGGGGTTTGGGGTAAAGTTGTGTGAACAGATAAGATGAGGCCTGTGTTACTATATTACTCGCCATGTGAGAAACTAAATTTAAATTTCACTTTTAATGAACCAAACCAGAACTCGAGGGCATTCCATACCTCCGCCGAGGGCCGACTTTCGTCTTTATATCTGGCCTTTAAAAGATACGTTCGCTTTTTACAACCCTAGTCATATTGAAACATTGTTTGCAATAAAGCCCCTGAGTGATCGATGCAATTTTAATGATTGCTTCACGAGCAAGAAATGAAGAGTTCCTTTGCAAAACCCTCAAAGTCCAAAACCACAAATTTTTAGTTGAGGCCAACATGCACATGGCTGCTTAGGGTAACTATCAGTGTGAAAAATATTAAAGAATTTGAACAGTCATTCATTTTTCTGTACCAGCTTACTCCAATTAAGGGTCACGGGGTGCTGGAGCCTGTCCCAGCGGTCACCTGCATGTGAGATTTAAAACGTAGCTGTATGTCAGAGGTTGGATTGTGTCCTAAACTGGCCCCCGTAGTCCACGCTGTCAGAAACTTTCACAATAAAATACACGCGTGTGATTTCCAGGTCTTGACTTGTGACATCTTTTGAAAGGTATCAATTGTGGGTGCAGCCGTCATCAATCTGTAAAATGTCCAGAAATTGCACGGCTCACTGTAACTTCTCAATACTTGCAGAGGTAAAACTGACATCTGAGGAAATCTTGACCTTTTTTTTTTTTATTGACAAGGCAATTCTGCAAAACGGCTCATTTTTGTTTCTGCTGCAGAATAGTCACTGCAGGTGGATTTACCGCTCTGTAGACATCAATGGTTGTCCTTTTCTTTTTTCTCTCTCTCTCTTTTTTTGCCATTTGTGCGGGGTTGGTGGGAAAATGTGCATCAAGATCAAGCAGATTTTGTGTGAACGTCTTGCTCACTTGTAATCTTTGATACTTTGACACACTTACCTGATCCTTTGATTCATGGACATCCCACTCTGCCAACTCTGCTGCAATGCCCCCATAAAATAGCGTTTCCATATGTCTGCAAACACTGCTGCATGAATGAACGCCTCCGCTGCCTTGTACACAGCGTGGAGGAGGTACAAACGCTGTGACAATCTTATTTTGTTGTTTCCTTTGGAAACATCAGGTATGAAATCACTTTTTTTCTGTGGATTGAAGCATTTCAGTGTTGATGAAATACATTTGGCATTAGATCATTATGCTCTTTCTGAGCGCTCTTCAGACCACAATCCATGATGGTTTTATCTGCCTCTGTGCACATTGATGCATCAAATTAGCTGCGACAATTGTTGCGCTGTGGGATTTTTTTTTTTCTTTTCTTTTCTTTCTGGCTCATTGTCTGCTTCTTTGCATGAATCAGTTTTATACTTTCACATACATCATGGTTATTCTGAAGATTTAAAGTGAAATAACTCTATGTGGGGGAAAAGATATACATCTCACTATGATGTCTGAAGACATAATTGTTGTTTCAAGAGCTGCTGATACTGATGATAAAAAGGTGTTGGGTGACTCCAACATGTGAATGTGTGGCAACAAAAAAAAACTGCTGCAATCAAAAGCTGTGCAAAAGATTATTGCTACACCTGCAATTTAATTATGTATCAAAACAAATTAATTATTTTTTTTGCCATGGATTAATAATGCATGTGAATTATATATGGGCCCTGAGGCCTATTGGTATCAGTGCTAATCCCCAGATTCCACAGCATGAAAGGGAATAACAGTCTACGGCTCCCCGTGGACAGGATGTCAGTCCGACACACGTTACTTCCCGAGCCAAGGCCAGTACCCATTTACAACTGGGTGGAGTGGGACAATGCAGATGAAGTGTCTTGTTCAAGAGCACAGGTAGTGTGACTGGAAATCGACCCCAGGTCTACATATTGGTTGCCCAACTCCTTATCCCACTGAGCTACCTGCTCTCGAGTTTAGTTATGCATCAAAATAATATGGCATATGTATCCAATAATTGGTAAAAGAGTTGGACTGCCACCCAAAAGACCTGGCTTCAATTCCCGCTTGAAATTACCTGTCTGTGTTTTTGGACGAGACACTTCATTGAATTCATCCCAGTCCACCCAGCTGTAAATGGGTACTGGCTCTCAGCTGGGGAAGTAACCTGTGATGGAATGGGGTCCCGTCCAGCGAGAGTCGTAGAATTGCTGAATCAGGAGAAAAGCACTGGCACCAATGGGCCTCAGGTCCTGTATAGGACTTACTTGTTTATTCTCCACAGCAGCAAAACTTAACAACTGTCAATTTAAAAATGTTGTGCTAAAATAGTACGGTCTCAACCTTACATGCAAGCAATCTCCTTCAGAAAGGATGTATCAGCCCTGTGGCATGTTTTAGGTCTACCCCAATTTAGTCTCCATTCATTCATTCATTCATTTTCTGCTGCCGGGACCGGGTCGAGTTGGCAGCAGACCAAGCTGCACTTGGTCTGCTTCCCTATCCCCGGCCAAGTCTTCTAACTCTTCTTGTGGGATCCCGAGGCGTTCCCAAGCCAGGTGGGAAATATCATCCTTCCAGCATGTCCTGGGTCTTCCCCGGGACCTTTGCCCAGTTGGACGTGCCTGGAAGACCTCCCTCGAGAGACGACCAAGGGGCTATCCTCACCAGATGCCCGAACCACCTCAGCTGGCTCCTTTCGATGCGAAGAAGCAGCGGCTCTACTCCAAGTCCACCCCAGATATTCGAGCTTCTCGCCCTGTCCCTGAGTGTAAGCCCAGATACCCGACGGAGGAACCTCATTTCCGCCGCTTGTATGCGCAACCTTGTTCTTTCAGTCATTACCCAAAGCTCATGACCAGAGGTGGAACGTTTGGAGAAAGTCCTCAAATGATCCACAATCCTCCAGATCAGATGTCCAAACGATCTCTTCTGACTCCTTTAAACATGAAGGAGTAGCAGTTTGTCTTTAAGCTTCTTCCAGATGTCGGTACTCCTCACTCGGTCCCCCAGGGTGAGTCCAATCAATCTGCAATCACCCTGAGATCCCTTCTTTTGATCACTACACAATGTTCCTGACCACAGGGGATGGTTAGAATGGAAATCAACTGTTAAAAATGAAGGCCATTGGACCTCACATCTCTTAAGGGAGTTCAAAAACAGTGAGATTTTATTTTAACATTTTGTTAATGTCTAAACAACAGCATTGATTTTATGCCATGCATCAGCTTCAGAGTAAATGGAATTTTTATTCCAGAAGCTTATCTCAGGAAATGGGAATGCCTGCAATTTCCTGCTGAAAGATATCTTTTGACCTCTCTGCTTTTTCTCACTCTTCTTCTTTTTTAACTCTAGCTCTGTTGTGTTACACTTCCTTGCTTCCTTATATTTCCTTGCATTCTGGTTGATGTGTATTAGCCAGAACGACTCTTTGCCCCTGTGAATCAGGCCCTCACAAAGATATTTTTATTAACCGTCACTGGAATTATTGGAACTCTGTGTTTGACTGTCCTTGAGAAAACACTTTTCTTTCTGTTTTGTTCAATTTATATCTTGTCATTTGAATTAAAGCCTGGAGGCCTTTGAGGTTTGACTTCGTGAAATTATTTCAATTTAAGGAGCTGGTCTCACCAAAAGAAATGTTTTTTGAACTAAAATTAAATTCTGAAGTGATGTGTCACTGATGATACCGGTGGAATTGGTATCATCCATCCATCAATCCATTTTCTAAACACACTTATTCCAGTTAAGGGTCACAGGGGGGCTGGAGCCTATCCCAGCGGTCATTGGGCAAGAGGCGGGGTACACCCGAGACAGGCGGAATAAGCATCAGCAAATTATAATTATGTGCCAGTTTGAAAGCCAGTGAAAAGTCATTATTTCATTATAAGTACAACCCCAAATCAGAAAATGTTGGGATGATTTGGAAAATGCAAATTTAAAAAAAAAAAACGCAGTGATCCTTACATTTACTTTGTCTTCTGTTTCATTACAGACAGTATGAGTGCAAGATATTTCATGTTTTGTGTGGTCAACTTCATTTCATTTGTTAATATACATCCATTCCTGCATTTAAGGCCTGCAACACATTCCAACACAATGGTCTTGGCATCCAGACACTCAGTCCATCTCTATCTCTCGAAAGTAGGCATCAATGTGCCACAATCAGATGAAAGATGGATGTCCCCTTGGTCTTTTCCAGTTGGTGGGGTCCTCAACACTGAGGCACCTCAGTGCTGGATCATGTCCAGAGAATCTTCAAGTCTAATCAGATTTAGTCTGGGACACTTTGCAGACCCTACATGAACCCTACAGTTCTACAGAATTCTCCAGTGTCTTCCCACAAGAACAGGATCAATTTCATTAGCAGTACCATTGGTATTAGAATACTATGTCCAGCAGTGCCGCTGTGGGCATTGAAACCAGGATCCAGCAACTCGTAGCCCCAAAGTTTTTGCAAAGTCAGGGAGCATTGAGCCATTTTCGCCAAGGTGACCACAACCATGAGGATCAATACAGTCCTCATAGCCGGCCCTGTCAGTACCAGTGGTCACATTGAAATCACCCAGGACCAGTGGAGCGTCACCTCGGGTGCAGTCATCAATCACCAAATGAAGCTGCAAGTAAAGTCTCCCTCAACAAGATATCACTCATTGCGGTCAAATGTATACTGAGACAACAAAAACGACACCCAGAGAATGCTTAAGCCTTAGCCCCATAATACGTTTATTGACAGGGGTGATATCTGACACCATCTGAAGGAGCCGGTCCACAACAGTAACTGCCACTCCCTGGTTCCGCCAGATCATGGCTTAAAAGAAAGCTTGAAATACATTAAAATATATATTCAAAATGAACACAAAGCATGGGTTTTACATCCATAAACAAGAATGAAACTCTTAGAATGAAACTCAAAAAAGGACAATCTCAACATGGTAAAAGCACACAGTGGTTCTGCACCTCTTCTATGTAGGTTTTTGTTTGTTTAAATCACGTAACGCACTTATCTCGGCATGTCGCTGGGTCTTCACCCTTTGAGGTTGGGAGATGCCTGGGGAGAGCTTATGGAGTCATGAAGTCATTGGACAGAGGTGTTTGATGATGCCAGTACCTTTGATGGACAACAAAGGTCCAATTCTTTAGGATCCTGGTGCTTCCTGTCTTACTGTATGGTTGTGAAACTTTGACGCAGATTTGATTTCATTGGAGAATCTTGTTTCTCACATTTCAAGAGTCCTTTCATTGCCTCTTTGCAAACTCCAATTGAGCTTTTCTGTCATTATGGCCGCTGGCGTACAGCACAGATCAGAAGTCGTCCTTTTCAAAGTTGTATTTATTTCATTTCATTCATTTATCTCTACATGGGGTCTC
This sequence comes from Chatrabus melanurus, assembly GCA_900302635.1. NCBI lineage: Eukaryota > Metazoa > Chordata > Actinopteri > Batrachoidiformes > Batrachoididae > Chatrabus > Chatrabus melanurus. The sequence continues at coordinate 8,216 of OMMV01068222.1, forward strand.
TGAAGCTCAGCTAGAATAGTCATCAGGTTCTTGGTCACCTTCCTCACCCCCGATTCCCAATTTTCTTCAGGCGGCTAGCTCTGTGCACATTCATGCGAACATTCAAGGTCTAATTTTTTTGACTCACCTTTCCCAGAACTTTGTCTCGACATATAGCCGTCACTGTCAATAAGCTGTTCACGCAAATCCTTTGACTTCATTGTTTGGTTGTTACTCAGATTGTACTGGGACCTTATCTAGGCAGGTGTGTTCTTGTAACTATCCATCGAATCCTTTTTCCAGAGGATCCCACCCAGGATTCGTTGGGTGTTTGGTAGGATGATCCTGGACTGGTCATCTGCCTTATCGTCATATGCATTCAGCTCAAATTGCTACAAATGGACTCCAAACAAGGTGCAAAAACATCTAAAATGCTTGTGAGTAGAATGAGACAGACCTGAGCTAAAGTTCAAGTGTGTGTGATGTTTTAGGCTTTTACATTTTGAATAAATACATAAAGCATTCTAAAATAATCAAAATATAGTTTTTCTCCCTTCAGGAAAAGCTCAATACCCTTGAATAATGAAATAAATAAATCAAGGTTTTAGAAAGCTCAAATCACATTTGTGGTTTTAATGTTTTCTGTTTGAGTGCATTCAGAAGGTTTTCAGGCCTTTATGACATTTTATTTTAGTGGGAAGAAGGGTTGGGTGGTCAGAAAGCATTAATACCACAAATGTGGCCACTTAATTGAAAGTGTTTTACAAATCGTGTTTGAGGTAATACAGGAATGCATTTCAACGTCAAGGAAGAATGTTGCTGGCCGCCACTTGGGAATAGACGCCTGAATTTTGTACATTCTAGCCCGCCATGTGTAACTTTTTAATTCAGCGGTATTTTTAAGTGTTTTATATAACCACCCACACTCAATCTGTTTTTTAACCTGCATGCAAGCTGTGTGGCAGGGTATTGTAATCGCTCGTGTGTGTGTGTGTGTGTTTCTGTGCAAAATAACTCAGAAATGGGTGAGCAGATTTTCACCAAACTTGGTGGGAATATTGCTGAGGCAAGTCTGTCCAATATATTAATCTATTAATCTTTAGAGCAGATTGGCCAAATATCATGATCAGGTCAGGTCGACAACACTACAGAAGTGCATTGGTTCCAGCATGGCAACGACCCAGGCGGACAAGTTCATCAAAAATGTAGGCCGAAAAACACATTTTCCAGGATGACTCCACCACCACCGCTACCGGAGTTTGGTAGCGAACCTCAAATGCAGCATGGCATCCCACAACATGGTGCTAGCGGAGGTGGGTGTTAGCCAGCGCTCCATTAGAACAAGTGGGACTTTTGCCAACGTGGCAACGTGCGGGAGAGCGGTTCGACACGCCACTGTCCAGTGATTCTGAGCAGGCAGGGTGAAGCAGCACCCAAATGTTAGCCAGCGTAGACGATCGCATCAGCAACTTCGGCTAACGGAGGCTAGCAGATGCTAACGGAGGCTAAGTTGGTCGTAGCGGAGATTAACTTTCTCTAACGGTCTCCAACGTAGCCAGAGGTACGTCGGCAAATGCCGAGGAATTTTAAACATGTTGAAATTTTTTTGACGTGGTTGACGTTCATAGGCGTAGGACGGCAGAGGACGGCGGAGGACAGCAGAGGACGGCGGAGCCTAGCGATGACTAACGGCGGCTAGCGGAGGCTAGCGGACACGGACGTTTGCAAATACGTTTGTCTAGGTGTGATTGTGCCTAAAGCAATCACTAAATTTGTAATCAAATGCTAATAGTGATGTCATGATGACATCACAAAGTCATCATGAAATGATTTCATACATGCCTGAAGAAGATATTTTCCAGGATGTCGCCACAATCAATCGGGCTAGAGAGGAGATCCAAAGCGTATAATGATCAGCAAATTATATGTCATTGCGTACCCAAAGTGACATCATGATGACATAAAAAAAACATCATGAAATCATCATGATGTCACATCATGAAATCACATTACTATAGTTCAAAAAACACATCTGCAACCAATAGGACAAGATCAGGGGTCACCAACCCTGCTCCTGGAGATCACCTCTCCTGCATGTTTTCCAACTCTCCCACTCCACCCACTGCTAATTAACTAAGTCAGGTGTGATCAGCCTATCAAGACTTGACTAATGAGATGCAGTTGCAGCAGATGCACATGGAAAACGTGCAGGGCCGGTGATCTCCAGGAGCAGGGATGATTACCAGGGCATATTGGTCACGCTGCTACCACTCCTCCTCTATGTAAAAATGACTATGATGCTCTTACAGCGCAGTATTATGTGCACGCAGGGTGTGCATCGCCTCTCCAGTGCCTTTCATTGTCACCCTGTGAAGTCGGTTGCAGGAGTAGGTTTCAAAGACCATGAAAGACATGCAAAGAGGAGAAAAAAGAAGGTGAGAGTGAAAAAACTTTTGAAAGAAAGAGTGTCAGATATTATCAAAAAGCCGTAAAAATATCCTGTCAATCTAATCACTATATAATCACAGTCTCATTACAGCTCCAAATAACTTCAAGAATGAACATGGCACCGGCTCCCTGCAGTCTTTGAAGAGACACAGGCTTTACAAAAAGGAATCATGAGAAGAAGGAATTTAAATAACCTGACTGCTGCCGTGGATGTGAGCTTATCGACAATTTCTCTTTTCCAGCTATTTAAAAATATGAACGCTCATATTTTCTCAACACCGGCTTGTCCTATTGAAACCAGTGTTCAAAGATAAACCCGTGTTATCAACATAAAACTGAATTTCAAAGAAAAATCATGTGAAATATGTCTTTCTGTTTAATGAATGAAACAAATCAGTTCACCCCTTAAAACTGGAGTGTCCAGAGGTGGACCCAGCGCCTTGTATGCCACATACATTTGTGATGTTTTATCATATAAATGAAGCGAAGCTCATTCTAAAACGTGGGACTGCCTCTACAGACTTTAATATTGGTCGTAGCCCCTTCATGTTTGGCATGGAGATAGAGTGGGATACCCCCCGAACATTCTGTCTTATTTTGAGTTGTCCAGGCAGGACAGATGCTGCAAGGCTGGCACTATTGTTCCTGTTGGAGGCCTATTGTGTGGCTTCTGCTGCATGAAATGTCACCAAAATTGGCAGGAAGTTGGTTTTGATGAGTAGAAAGTGATGAAAGGTGATTTTAGAGCAGCTGAACAAAAATGCAGATAGTGCAAGTCTACCCTATTTTCCAGGAATTTCTAGCCTTTGACCCCCCAAATCAACAGACAAATAAAAAGATCCTTACTTTGCCTTCATTCTGCTTGAATCAATGTATTTCTGCCTCAAACAGACACGATATGTGCGAGCCACATTGTTTGCACCATTTTGCGAAAACCCTTGTTTGTTTCAGTGACGTGAATGAAAGC
>OMMV01068239.1:0-13688 GCA_900302635.1 Chatrabus melanurus
TTGCAACGGGAGCCGCTACATTGTATAGAACCTATCGCCACATATGATCGATGCGACTCTTGCGACTGCCACCCATGCAGGAAAGAGATTTTTTATCCCGAGCATACCCAACGTTCCTTCTGAAAACCTCTTCCCATTTCAGATGCGGTGGAAGCAGTTCCCAGTTCGTCCCTGCTTTGCCATGACAGCCAATAAAGCTCAGGGTCAGACTCTGAAAAGTGTCGGAATCTATCGAAAAAGGGACTTCTTTAATCATGGCCAACTTTATGTTGCCATGAGCTGTGTTGGCAGTGCGGACAACATAAAAATCTAAAGAGAGAGAGGAAATTTTTATCAACAACGTTGTGTACCTGGAAGTTCTGTGATAGGAGAGTGGAGTGTGGTAGTGATGATACTGATGCAGAAATAGCTGCTTCAAAATGCAAGTACCTATTACTTTATATCCCGCCCGTAGGGCGGGTAGTTTTCTTGTATTTAATAATGAAAGGTTGATTTTAAAAAATTGCCGAAGGTCTACCTACTTTAACACCATCAATTTCTGAATGTTTCAGCCGCTTCCCTGATTGGCTGGACCGCTGGATGCTGTGCAGGAAGCAGCTGGGTCTGGTTGCACTGGGCTTTGCCTTTCTTCATGCCATCTACACTTTTGTCATTCCTATTCGCTATGCTGTCAGACACAAACTCATCTCGACGGTTGTGGATGAGGTACAGAAATGCCGCTCGAAACGTGTAAACACTAACACGTGTTGCTGAGCAGGTGACTGGCTTTACAGTATATCTGTGTGTACCTGACTGTCTGTCTCTGTCACAGTTGAAGAACACAACCACGCCGCTTTACTTCGATAACACTGAGGCATGGGGCACAGACTCATTCTATATGCTGGGAATCCTGGGCTTCTTCCTTTATGTGCTCCTGGCAATAACATCTCTGCCCTCTGTGGGCGGGTCGCTCAGCTGGAGAGAATTCAGCTTCGTTCAGGTCAGAGCTCAGCTATGATTGCTTTGTGTGCACGTGTGCTTGTGTTCATCTTTGCACCCGTGGTTATTATCAGTCATGCGCTTGCTATCAGTGGAATATCATCATGAGATTTGGAGATTGCAAGTTTTCATCAGAGTTAGGAAACTGTTGTAAAGCAATATGTCGCTGGCACTCAGCTCTCTGGAGCCTAGTTAGGTAACTCTGAAACACAAAGAGCGAAGGCCTGGGCGGGTTTAGTTCAGGATTTTAAATGTTAAGTTATTCATTAAACAGAATTATGATACCTGGCACAATCCGCAGAGAGATAATTGTTAATACGGGTCACAGGTCCATTTGTGTAAAGGTCAGGTCCTCAAACAGGGTGTGGACTGAGATATGGAGGTCAAAGTCAAAACAAACCTCATGATCTCATGAGAAAAGTTATGATAAGTAACAACATTATATCACATAAACTACTTTAACACTTCTGTTGTGATCACAGTTGTCAACAGGGGAAGGATCGTTTCATTCACGCATGTCACAGAAGGCTTCGCTGTTCTAAATGGGTTAAATTATGATGTCGGTGATAATTATTATTATTATAGGGGTTCAGTTCATTACTGCAACCACTTTAACATAAACGCACATAAATTGCATTGCATACTCTTATTGTAAGTGGCTCTGGATGAGAAGACCGGACCAGTGCTAAAAATGTAAATGAAAGCACATTATCCAAGTAATTAACAATAACAAAGCTTTAAAAGCTATTGCTGCTTCAAAACAAATGATTCTGTAATTATTCTGAAAAAGGTTTTTATTCTTATCTTGTTGTAACATTTGAGGATTCCACAAGAACAAAAATGGCAAATCAATTCGTAAAACGCCGCAATGAAGTCAACTTCAGTGTGGGACATGTTTACAACATAGGTGTAGGTAAGGGGGTGGATTTCAACCCCCCCCCCAAAACACACACACATGCGCACACAAATCTTCCACACATTGTGATGGCAGAACTGAGACTTTTTGATACTTTGAGCTCAATTAATGAATTGCCTCTGAATATGCATTTTAAAACAGTAAATGAAAAATGATTTTAGAAAATGATGATCTGTTCAAGGGCAGCACAGTGGCTTAGTGATTAGCACTTTTGCTTCACAAAGTGAAGGTCCCAGCTTCGCATCCAACATGGTCCTTTTTGTGTGGACTTTGCGTGGGTTCCCTCCGAGTGCTCTGGCTTCCTCCCACTTCACAAGACATGCAGGTTAGGTGAATTGGTGACTCTAAATTGACCGTAGGTGCGAGTGAGAGTGTGTTAATCTCTTTGTCTCTCTATATGTGGCCCTGCGATAGACTAGCCACCTGTCCAGGGTGTACCCTACCTCTCACCCAATGACCGCTGGGATAGCCACCCCCATGGCCCTTAATTGGACTAAGCAGATTCAGAAAATGAATGAATGCTCTGTTCAAAAGGCTCCAAATACTAAATTAAACAACTACTTTAGGAAATTGTTCACTGTATCAAAACACTGAAATGACTGCTTTTGAAAATGATTTGCAGTTTCAAAATGGACAAAATGCTTATGGTAACTACATGTAGTGCACAGGTGGGATTTCTTCATTCATAATATGATTCACCGCTTTTAAATGCTTAAAATAATATAAATGTTTAAAAAATTCACTGTTTTGAAATGCTTGAAAAATTAGTTGAAACAATTGCACTAGAAAATGATGAATTGTTTTGAAATTATCCAAACAGTAAATGAAAGTCACTTTTAAATTATTCATTGTTCAAAAAGCTCAAAGTGCTAAATGAACCAATTGCTTCAGGAAATTTAAAAAAATACTAAATTAAATAATTACGTTTGAAAATTATTGACTGTTTTGAAATGCTAAAACCACTACAATGGTGACATCTCATGGATAGTGTAAAGTCATTGCTTCAGAAAACAATCTAACATTGTAAAATGCCCAAAAAACATTGCTTCAAAACATCATTTTAAATTTCAAAACACTTAAAACAATAAATGAAACAGCTGCTTGAGAAAATAATTCATTTTTCTAACCTCTCAAAACACTGATTGAACCTGAAACACGAAGACATAGCATTTACAGGACAGTTTGGACCCTCCAAAAATGAATTCCAAGCTTCACCTCTGAAATCAGGTAGATCATGTAAAGTTCAATGTAGGTAGATGATGTAAAACAGCTTTGATGTGTTAAAAAAAAGTTAATCTAAGTTTCAGGTAGTTTTAGGGTAGCTATAGGAAGTAATGGCAAAATGAGGCCTCGTGAAGCATTTGCTGTTTTTCTGAGCACACTACATGTCGGTATCTTTTAATAAAAAGGTTCAAAGCAAACTGAAGTGCAATGTGCTTTGAACCCTTTTTATCTCTTAAAAAAAAAAGAAAAAAGAAACAGACTGCCATCTAGTGGGCTCAGAAAAAAATAGCAAATGCTTCATGAGGACTCATATGGCCATCACAAACTGTAGGGAATTCGCTTTCTAATTATCTCTTAGAGAAAACTGTGGAATAGCTGGGTTAATGTACAAATGTAAATGTCAGCAGATATCTCATTCTATATTAACATTTCATGATATTTCCGTTTTTGTGTTCACTCTCAGTCTAAACTGGGCCACCTGACTCTGGTCATCTGCACCGCACATGGATATATTTACGGCTGGAACAAATTTCTTAAGCACTCTACCTACAAATGGTTCACGCCTCCAGGCTACATGCTCTGTCTGGTGGTGCCTTCAGTGGTGTTGGTGCTAAAAACAATTCTTCTCCTGCCCTGCGTGGACCGCAGCCTCACCAGGATTCGACAGGGCTGGGAGAGGACTCAACCCAGGGAGGCGAGAAGTGACATCAAGGCTACCAATATGTGAATTCCAAGTCTGCAGGGTGAAGTTTGATTATGCAAAAAAAAAAATATATATATATATATATATTGCTATATGGAATTTTTACAGTAGGTTGGGAGTAAACCATTTCATATCAAGCCTGGCATAAAATATGAGTAATGTACAGTGGATGAGAGAGGCCACAACACATCCAACTTAAGAAAACACTAGTGAATGCAGAAAACACTTGCATCAATTCTACAATGGGTCAGTACATTAAAAAAAATGTCTTGTAAATTGAGAACACAGTTGCAAACACACAGAACACAAACAAATATATTACAGTACATGTAACAGTTTAATTTCATAATGTGTCTGCTGCAAATTCAAAAAAATGAGCAAAGGAGCATTGCAGACATGTCTAACAGACTATATTAAAATTTTCAAATAAACAATAATTTAGTGGCCTGTGATTTTTAATATCTTAATCTTTTCTTAATATCTTAATATTTTCTAAAACATTTTTAGATGTCAATTTTGAAACAGGAAAAAGGGACTTGTAATTTCTCAATTTACATTAATGAATATAGAATTTTGCACATATAAAATTAAAATTTATAAGAAAATCTTTGCCATCATCCTTTCTTGAAATCAAAAATCCCGAAATAAATGTCTGTGACAGAGAAAGGAAACTCATGAAAGTTTTACTATTTGCGATGCATTGAACGGTCTGTCAGTTAAAGACCGTTTAACTGACGGTCCTTTCTCATACTTCTGTTGTGTTGTGGCTATTTGCAACGTGTGTGTTTTTGTGAATTTGCAGCAGATACATTATCAAATTGCTGTATGTGCTGCAGGTTATGTTTGTTTGCTGAGTCGGCCCAAGGCATAAGTGGATTAAGCAGCTGCTTGGGGCCCCTACGCCAGCAGGGGGCCCCCAAGAGCACGTGAAATGTCAGTGCTATATTTGCAGTTCAAATATAACAGCGCTGTTGGTCCCTGATGTTACTGGCAGCAAAATTATAACATCATAGAGAGTTCACGTTGCTAAAGCCACTTCACAATAAAACCATTTTAATGCAAAAAGGCAAGTGTCACGACAAAGACGTTTACTGTGAAAGTCACAACATCATGCGACTGAGTCTAACTTGACAGCACTAAGAAGTGAGCTAAATTTCATTCTTTGCTTTAAAAAAAAAAAAAAAACAGCAGTGAGGTGAACACAGAAATTTTCCACAGTTTGGATCAAGTTTCATTAAGTAGTTAAGTTGAATAAAATCGTATTTTCTGTGCTGTGTGGAGCCGTTCCACTGGAATGTTTAAATGTGTTCAGGGGCAGCTCTATGCGGGGGTGGAGAAGGAGTTTGCTCTTTTAAATATTCTAAATGTTCTGTGTAATTATGACTACTGTATATGTCGATCAAATCTCTTTGATTTGTACCGAGTGGCTTTTGATTGTTTCTCTAGGCCACATTACTTTAAAATTTATTATATTTATACCTCAAATGTTAAAATCTAAGTGGTCAGCTCATTGCGTGCACTGGGGTTTTACTTTTCAACACAATTACAATTTGACAAAACTTATTTTGTTTAAATTACTGTAATTGGGTTATGTTTTATTTATTATGTAAAGTTGTGTAAGTATGTTGTGTACTTATTTCTGTCTATATATGTAAGATGTTAATATAGGGTGCTTTCAACTTGTTTGGTCGCAGGTGTGAAAGCTGCCTCTTATCACGGTCCAGAGCAAACAACCAAAATTCGGTCTGACAAAAAGAGGTGGTCTCGGGCGGATCAAACTGAACCATGGTCTGATGCATTTGCAGTGTGAAAACACTTTTTGGCTAGTTCAGACTTTCGGACAAATTACAGGAATTTGAGGCAGGTTATCATCACCCATTAAACAGTACAAGAAAAGAGGCAGACAATAATTTAATTTGTTTACCTGATTAAAGCCAGGTGACTCTCTGCATTGCTGTCCATCTTTTCTCATCGTTAAAGATAATAAAATATTCATTTTGTGTCGCTGTGGCAAGCGGAAAAAGTTGAAAAATTTTAACTTTTGACAGCAAGTGCTGCCGTGTGGTGCTGGTAAAATTATCATAACAACAATAGTGTAGTTACAACGAAAGGAATCTGTTCATTTTATTTTTCTCTGTTCAAACTGAACTTTTTTTGTGTATGTGTTCAAATGGAACTATACGGCAAATTGACAACAAGCCGACATTAGACGCAGGCACGTCTCCAAGCCAATCAGTGTCAAGTATGAGGACACACAGCCTACATAGATGATGATGTCAGGACGTAAGTACGTCATGAAAAGTTCTTAGTTTGACCACAACATTGCAGTGTGAAGCCAAACTAACCGTACCAAACGTATACAAACATCAACCTTGGTTCAGACCTTGTTCCGGACTTCCATGTGTGAAAACACCCATATTCTTTAATTTTACATTCAGATTTGCCTTAGCAATTAAAACCATTATTTAATGTAGTCAACCTAGGTGTTGTAATTTTTAAAAAAAAGTATCGCTTCAGGCACAGTTTAGGTACCGGCACAATTTTTAAAATATTGGTTTAACACCAGTATCGCAAAAACCCAAGCAATACCCAACCCGATTGTTTATACATCATTCTGTTCTGTACACATCTGTTTAGTCTTAAACCGACAGATGAAGTAACCTGTTTTAAAGGAGGGTGGATTGTAGTGGGAACAGTGGGGTATCTGGTGATTGTGTCTCAATGGCAAATGATTTACATGTCTCATGAGTCAGGTAGGAGGGCCCCTTATCAGAAATTTTCTCCAGAGAGGTTAGGACCGGTCCTGTTTGTTTGTGCTGTCTGTGTTTGCAAGATGTTTTTTGATCCATCTACCTGTTGTTGTCTTAATTTGGAAGTGTTGTGGCCTCTCTCCGCCACTGTAGCAATGGTTCAAAAACAGAATTTGTGCATGATTAGTTTGTCTGCTTTAATCATTCTGCAGAGTCTACTCTTAATTATTCGACAACCAAACAAAATTAAAAAAAGAGAACAGTTTCCCTGAGCCAAATGGACAGGCCTCAGTGGGTTTGAATGTTGATTTTCTTTGAGTGTTCATGTTTTATACTAAATGTGGCAAAAAACAGATTGATATCTCCAGCTGAAACCATTGTTTTGATAAACATAGGTAATAGTTTCCTTTTACGTCTCTCGTCTCCTTTCAAGTGCTGCTATTGTATCCCGCAGGCTACTCTCTTTGCTGGATGGTATTGATCTCTCTAGGCTTTTTTTTCTCTGAACTAAAATATATTGCTGCCCGCGCCTTGGTGCATCTCAAGGACATGCACTCACGCACACTGCTTGTGCAACATAAGCAAAGTACATCACAAAGCACCCAGTCAACACATCCGTGTGAGATATAATGAGATAAATGTCAATCTAAATGTTGACAATGACAGTGCAACATCTCAAATCATGCTGACTCAGCTGTGGTAGAAACTTTACTAGGTCAAAATCAGCGTTGTTGTTCTGCAACATGATGACAGTTAGAGCAGGTAAAAGTGATAATTTAAATACACAATAGTATCACAGCAGAACTGGAAAAAATAACACTTAGGAAAAGTACTATTTTTTGTCAGATTTGATCTTTTGAGAAGGAATTTTTTCCAAATCACATTAAAATTTTTAATCGAATTTTTTTTTTTTTTTTTTCACAAGACATTTTAGCCAGTTTCATTTATATGCGTTTCTGAATTTTATACACATTCAACCTCTGGGAGTGTGACTTCAGTAAGAAAAGTCAAATCAGATTTTTTTTTCTCCCCCACCTGTTTTTACAGAAAAGTACTCACCAAAGCTCTGGCGTTTCTTGTTTCTTGTCTTCTCCTCATTCTTTTTACTGTCTGAAATGTCATTGATACTCCACAGCAAAAATCCCTCCACGCATGCCTGGATGACCACATGTTGAGTTGTGTTGACATTACTGTCTCCTACAGGTCATTTTGAGGGGGACTCTGGGATTTAACAGCCAATTCTCTATTTTTAGACATTTTGGGGGTCATCTTGCCAGTTGGACCCAAAACAAAATTAATTGGCACATTGTTGATTTAGAACGCAAACACCATCATGGGCTAACCGGCTACATAATGTAATTGTATGGAGCAAACTAATAACACTCTCAGCAAACTGAGTCTTCTCGCCACTCAACAGGCGAAAATGTCCTTAAAGGTGCCTGGTTGCATAGAGGATTCCTGTGGAGGTAAATGTGTGCATATTTACTTCACTAAATGTAAAGGAATGTTTTAAAATTTAAAACAACCGATTATAGAGTTAGCTGCTTACCTCAACCTAGCCATCATTCCCTGGTGCTGCTCTCCACTGAGGCATCATTACAAGTCGACTGCCAATGAAGGTCAAGTCCAATCGCTTTGTTTCGAGTGCCCTGGTTTGTGCTCATATTTCCTGCCATTTGATTAGCAACTTGCACTCAAACATGCCTCAAAAGGATTTGCGCCCTCTTTTCTACTTGTATTTGCGTTGGCTCTCAAGATAAAGTCCAGGGACTCATCTAACCAGCTGGACTGGCACGCAACTCAGAGCATTGGTGGTAAACACAGTACTGACACCTGATGGGCAGGTGCAGAATGGCAGGTCTGAAACTCCAAAGGGGCGACTGATGTGCACAACATAGAATTTAATCAGATGAACCATCTACAAAAGCAGCAGAAGAAAAAGAGGAGGATGGAGCAGCTGTCGCCATGATAGAGAGTTTAGTGCGATGCGAATAATATGAAGAGCCATTCATGCCCAAAGCGGAACATTTAGCCAGAGACATCCTGTTATCTTGCATCTAACAGCATTATCTGCACACACAATCTGCAATCCCCAACACCCTCTCATATTGTATTATTCTCCTATTACCACAGAGCTGCTGTTGATTTTAGCTTATTTCCTGCTGTTGGCTGTGTTGGCTTATGTGCGTGCTGATGTATAAGTGAGATAGAGCATTTCAATATCACCCTGGGGAAAACATTAAGATGCAACATACCGAAAAGCGGTGAAACAAGCTCGCCTCTGTTTTGTTTTTTTTATATCCACCTGTTTAATTTCAAAGAGTAGAAACTCCAAAACTCATAATAGGATTATGTGTGTCAAAGCAAAATGGCTCACTTTTATAAGAACAAACATAAACAGGTGAAATTTTGAGTAAGACCATAGATAAAGCAGCACATTTAATGAGGATTTCACACTTATCTGTGAAACATATATTTGGACACAATATCCTTTTTTAACATGAGTAACTTTTTTGAAAATTGTTGTATGAGAGCAATATGTCATTCTAGTAGTAATATATAAATATTAAAATAAACTAAAATAGTAATTGATTAGAAATTCTGTTCATTTTCCTGAAGATCACAACAGAAATAAATGAGATGCTGCAGTATATGAAGTTATACAAAACTACTGTTGATTCAGATTATTTAATTCAAACCTGAAATTGAATCAGTTATAGCTTGATTTTAAAATGCCTTGATAATAGTGATGCCTTTCATGTGAAGAATAGCACCAAAATGAATGTATTTTATATGTATTTTATTTCAGACTAGATGACAGATCTGGTGAAAAATTGTACTTTATGACACTGAGTCATTAGGTGTCCTATGACCTTTCTTTTCTTTTCACAGTTCATTTTTCTTTGACTGCAGCAATTCCTTCATAAAAAAATCAAACAAAGCTGCACATTCAAATGAAAGTGTCTCCCAAAGGGCTTACAGGGGTCATATTATACATCTTTACTGCAAGCTAATGTAGGTCACCAAATGTCTTAAAAGCACATATTAAAGTTAGTTCGTAGCCAAAAAATAAAAAGTGCTGAAGTGATAAATCCTAAAAAAAAACACACAAACAAACAAAACCACCTACAACAACAAAGAAAAATGTCTGTGGCTGTCATCGTGCTGCTTTTCCAAAGGCAGGAGGAGCAGGAGAGAATAAATTCTTCTTCTTCTTCTTCTTCTTATTATTATATTTAAAAAGATTAACTGATGAGATGTATTACACAATTAATACAAATCCAGAGAGCATATATCGGACGATCCTTGGGTACCACTGGAATGACTTTGTATCAAACAAGCGGGAGACTAAGATGAGGAGTATCATTTGCATTGTGAGGGAGGCTTCGACATTTTGGCAATGCGGCACGTTTGTCTATGCATGATCCAGCGCATAGGTGTCTGATTGCCCATGCGTCACCTGGCTGCTTCACCTGCCAGAAAAATGGTTACTTTCGAGAGGTGAGGATAGAAAGGTTGTCTGCCTGGGTGGTTGCCATCCGTGGTGTCATGGATGTGGCAAGGCGCGGCACCGGCGCATGCTCCTAGACTTGCCTTGCAGAGAGTAGAAGTAAATTGTGCAAGAAATTCTGCAGAAAAAAAACTTTTGACTGTTTCTATGACTTTTCTCTGCTATGTGTGTAATGTGTTCTAGACCTGAACAGGGTGTATATTCCTCTGTTGTTATGTTCAGTCTCAGAGCCACTGCTTGGCTTCATGGGAAACAAAAAAAAACATCCACACTATAACCGTGTCCAGCACCTGAAATATTTACACTCCTTTGCTGTAAGCAAAATGTGCAGCAATGTCAGAAAATCTGCCAGTGGCATTTCAAATCTCTGCAGTAATTAAACAATTCATGATAAATGTTTCATTGTTTCATTGTAGAAAGCAAAAAACTTCTGCAACACTGTGTTTCCTGACTGGTGAGTAGAACAATAAATATAAGAAAACAAAAGTCACAAGGTAGCAAACGCTTGGTAATTGTATAATGTGTTTATGGTGTAATTTCTTTTTTGCTTTACCCTGAATTACCTAACGAATATGTATGTTTTACACGTGTGTGTGTGTGTGTGTGTGTGTGTGCATTTTACCTTGAGCAATGACAGCCCATGACAACATCACGAGCAGAAACAAAATCACCAATTACTACAGACAATAAAACAGACAGTGTGTAAAATGGTCAAATTAAATCAAGCAATTCTAATGCCGTTTTATTTGTAATTTCATTAAAAGTTCGGAAACAATTACAAACAGTGGCCTGTTGTGTGCATTGGTTTACTGTTAGATAATTGCCCTATAATAAAAGTTGTAATCATAATGTTTTGCCTGGAAATGTAGTTTTGCCACTTACATTAAGAAATCCATTGTTCCTACATGGAAATGCTTTTAAAAGCCCTTTATTCACGTTACAAGATGGGCAATACAAGCAAAAGCATGCAATTTTATGTGGTTGCTTTGTAAATAAATTTATAGTTTTCTGATAATGAGTTCATGTTAAATACAAAATGTGTTTCAGATGCAAAAATAATGGATGTTTTACTGAAATGTTTAAAATAGGATGCAAATTTAGTTAGTAATTTAAAATATCGCTAAAGTCAATAAGGCTAACCAAAGTTATCTCAAGTTAATGAAACTTAGCAAATGCTTGTAAAGTGAGACAAAGCAAAAAAAAAAAAGGCTAAAGTCAAAGAACACCAAGTTAGCTTAAGTCAACAAAAGTTGTGTGTGTGTGCGGGTGCACCTCAAGCATATGTGTCCATTTTCCATGTAGAGATTTGTTGTTTATGGTTGCTTTGGTCGTGATTGTATGGTTGGGATTTTAACTGCAGAGTTCTGGTTCAGACAGACTGCCATGAAGGTTGTGGGGAGGAACGAACCCCAGTCCCTCCAGTCAATATATGAGTAGTCTGTTCTCAGGCAAGCACAGAGAATATTGTCTAACTCATCTCATGTTCTTCATTCCAAGTATAAGCACTTACCCTCTGGCAGACAATAGGGTGCCCCGATGTAAGTCTAACCATTTTAAAAACTCATTTGTACCGACCTCAATTAAAATTTTAAACAATGCTGCTTGAGGCTGCAGTGGTTGTGTTATAGCTTGTAGTGTTCTTATGATGTGTTGTGTAATATGTTCACAACATGTGCACAACATGTGCTGTTTATTTTTGTTTTGTTTTTGCCTTGTTTTAGTACTATTAGTAAAGGCAATTATATATGTGAAGCGCATATCATATCGTATCGCATCATATTGTATCGTATCATATTGTAAGGCTGGAAGCAGCAGGATCCTGAACACTTAAACCTTAATTCTCCAACAAAGGTACCGTATCATATTGGCAAACACTTCTTTCCAGGGACCTCATGATTTCTTAAGCTCTTCACAGGCGTCTCTCAATGTCAAAGGCCAAAGTGTCAATCGTTGACTTCTAGTGCATGAATCCTGTTGAGACTGACGCTTGCAAGTACCTTGCCTGGCACAGAGAGCTTTGCAATATCCGCGTAGTTGCTGCAATCCCGGTGATCACCCTTTCATTTCCATAGATCAACAACAAGTCCTTTTTTCCAATCTGGTGGGATGACACTTGTCTCCCAAATGGAAGCAAAGATTGCTTGTAATCCAGGAGAACAGGATCTCCACCCACCTGAAAAAGTTCAGCCTGGATACTATAGATCTCTGCAGCTTTATCTGACTTCAGCAGTTTCGCTACCTCTGCAATTTCAGTAAGATTCAGTGGTTCGCGGATGACTGGCGACCAGCCACAAGAACCCTGGCACCAGAGATGTCCAACATCTTGGCAGGAGAATGAACCTGATAAAACTGCTGAAGATAGTGAGCCCAACAGGACAGTACATCACAGTAGTCTGTCAGGACTCTGGCATCACCTGGCATGCCTGCGTTGGGATAAGGTGTTTGGAGTTGGTGTTGGAGGAATGCAGTGGTTCTATTCCTTGTATACAGACTGAGGGTCGTTTAAATATTTTATCACTCAATCTGTCCAGTTCAGTCTGCTTCGCTCCATTATATGAGGAAGGAGCTCACTTGAAAATATGCTTCATGTGAATTCTCAAACAGTACAGGATCGATTTTGCTCAGAAATTGGTGGTCAGGATGCAATATCTCAACATCTTTCATTGAACTTTCAACGAAGAGATACAGTGGCTGTTTTTCAAGGTCAGGTCAGGTCTGGCAGTATGCACTGGTGGCCTGTGTTACTGCATCCACCACACCATGGAACCACCCCGGGTCCTGGATGGCAACCACCTAGGCGCACATCCGGCCCATCCCCACCTCTCAAAAGTAACCATAAATGTGCCACAGCCAGGTGAAATGTGGGCATCTCTTTGGCCAGAAGTGATACTTCTCATCTAAGTCTCCCTGAGTAACCGTTCAATTGGCACAAAGTCATTCCAGTTGTACCCAAGGATCCTCCGAAGAGACCTGGTACCTAAACCATCTAGTCATCTCCTTAGGTCACTGGTAAGCATTCAAAGATCACAACCAGTAATTGGCCGTGTGCTGAAGATGAATTTCGTTCCCCACATCTGACATCCAGCTGAATTTTTGCTTATAAGTAATTTACACATTGCTTTATCATATTCTAAAAAGTTCTCCATTTTTTCCCGACCCGAACTTTCTGTAGAGGGCGCTAAACATAATCCCAAAATTGGACATTTTAGCCCCAAGAGCAGTTTTCACACACAAGTATATAAAAAAACAAAAGATATTAAAGCAAGTAAAATTCATTCTTTGAATGTGCATATATATGTAGTATTCAGAAAATAATTATTAGGTTTGAGGAACCTTTGGAATGTTTGTAAACAAAACTGAAAAACTGCTATTTTTTAACGAAATTTAGCATCTGATTTTCAAATGCAGTTTGTAAAAAAAACAAATGTACTACACTCTTTATTTGTTTTCAGGTCACTCTCTGTATACAACTCTAGCATTCAAAAAGAAAATGTATGATTAATGCTTATATTCTGTTTAACTACACCCTAAACTTGCTCGAAAATATTAAAAAATACCAAATCTATCTCCGCGACCAAAGTATAGAGCACACTTTTTTACTTATCA
>OMMV01068241.1:0-15556 GCA_900302635.1 Chatrabus melanurus
TCATATATAAAGAGCCAGTCAAAAGCATTAGATCATTCACGAACACCACAGCACTACTGTAGAACCAGGAGAGACGTTTTCGCCCCTGTATGCAGTCAAAATGTGCAAATATCTAAGAATTAATTGCAAAAGGAGCGAGCTAGGAACCGTTGGCTTGGATTTGCACAAAAACAGTTTCTAAAAGTGAACCATTGATGAGCTACACTTGGACAAAGCGGAAGAAGAAGAAGATGGAGAAATGGGACTTTTTTCAATGTTTATTAAAGTATGTTAGCAATGGTTTCTAAGCATGCTTTTAGGCTCGGTGGATAGAGAAACCAGTGTATAAGACTTCTAGTTACATTTTATAGCCAAGTGCTCAGGTTTTCTGGAGTTTTTGCTGTGATTTGTTTGTATTGCACTATAGGCACATCCGTGCCATTCTTGTGTATTGGTACTACTGTACCAATAATTTTCTCATCAGTAAGTTTTGGACAAAGCAGTCAGCCATGATCATATAGTCGTCAGTACTCTGCGTTGTGGTCCCAGCAACCCTGGTTAGAATTCAGATCATGGCATTTTTCCAGTTGGCAATCTTGCGGCTGTCTTCCAGCGGTATGTCTCTTCATGCGCATACGCTCTCTATTTCCCAACAGACGTGCGTCTGGTTCATACCACATTGCTGTGTGCCCGGTGCTCTTCAGTTCAAAGGGAATGACAGGTGACACTGACTGGCTGAATTAATTTTGGCCAGCCAACATCCTCATGTATAATGAACACAATAAATCTGACTGCTTTGTAGCCATTTTGCACACGGTCTCAATCGTAAATAGAACCTGGCCACACCTCAAAAGCATTTGCAACACTGCGTCACTTGTTCTGTGCCTACCTTAAGATCTCTCTGAGTCAAAATGGACTTGCTTTGTGTGCTGTATATGTCTACAGTACTTGATACACTCCCTCTGCTTGCTGTGGATATATTACTAAGCATTTTGAAGGACAACAAATGAACAAAATATAGGCTTGTATCAATTACTGAACTGTGGAGTTTCACATTGCCTGCTTCAAATTACCCGTATTATTGGATGGATAAGTGTTGTTCGTCAGCATTAGCACAGTCACCATGACAACATAACAGCCAGATTTGTTCTTTCTCTGGATCTTCTTCAACATTCATGTGAGAGTTATGTAGTTACGCAGGGTTGATTGTTTTCGGGATTTTAGTGTCTTCCTCAAAAAATTTCAACAATAATCATGGATCAAATACACAGATCCTCTGGCTAATGAACACCCTGCGCTGCCATCTGAGCTGCAACTATCCAGCTGGTATTACTGGTATAATAAATTTTATCATTATAATGTAATATAATAACACAGTGCAACAGTACTGCAGGTGAAGAGAGCAGAGTAACAAATCTGCAGGTGCCTGTGGTGATGACCGAGAATGAGATGTAATGCAGGGATTAATAATATCTTTTAATTATGTCTCTCTACATTTTGAGATTCAAAATTATATTTTACGTATCTTACTAAATGTTTCACGTGATGTGTAATGCATGACTGATTAACCACAAATGCAGTATGCTTTGATGTCTACCAAAACTGAAAGTGACTCCACATGATATGACTTCATTCTTATGTGGCTGAAGCTGTGTTTTTAATGTTACCAAGTCCATAAATAGCTCAAAATCTTTCACTCTGAAATGCAGCAGTGCATGTCAAGATTATTACATTCGGGTGTTGATTTTAAATTAAAAATTTGACATTTCTTTTACTTGCATCTGGGAGTCCATTTAATTCTGCTTAAATCAACTGTGTGGGCTCTATTTTGGACATTTTCAGTTGCATATTGGTCATTAGTAACAAGATATGTTTTAATGTGGCCATTTCTAATTACATTCACTCTGCCTTTTTCTTGCCAATGAATGAAGTCTTGATTTTGGGGAAATCCTTGAGGTTAAATCCCAAAGCTCTATAGTTCATTCTATTACTTTTTCAATCAGCAATGCAGTGTTGTGTGACATTGTGATGGGATGTCTTAAGTGTGTGTCTATTTACATACTTGAAGCAGTGACATGCTGTCTTCAGTCTTTCCTCTCTGTGCTTCCAATGCAGCACCTTCAACCATGAAAAGGGCTTGAATGTCAGGATCTCCCCATGATGCACATTCTGCAAGAGTCTCACGTAACACTGAAACTGCATCCTCCTTATAGTTTGGACCTTAAAAACCATAAAATAAGCATTTGTAAATTTAAGCAGGCACTTTCATTTTATACCACTTGGAAAAAGTAAAAAAAAAAAATAGACAGAGAGAAGGGAAATATTAAAACACAATGAGACCCTCATAAATATACTGGTGCAGCACAAAACAGATATAATACCAGGTGTTTGTGCTGCCAGGCTGCGCAAGAGGGCCAGGCGGCAACGCAACCACAGTGCAACTCCAATGCGCTCGCCGGCCTCCACTTCTCTGGGATTGTCACCAGCAGACAGTTGTGGTTCACTGCATGAAAGCGTACAACCCTGCAGACAGATACCATATACAATCATACACATTTCATTTTGAAATGCCACTGCAGCATGAATTTATGAAGAAAGAGGGAGTACTTTTCCACACTTACCCCAATCTTCCAGAGTTTGTTTCTCAATAAAACCAATGAATACCAAACTCACAAATAATATACTGTAGCTGTATACTGTGCTGTTAAACATACCTAATTTAAATGACAGACTGACTCAGGATCAGACTAAACCTATCAACAGCATTTCAGGAACAATTTGTCCTTTGTGGAGACTCTTCATAGTGTATACTAGTGTATCACTGCACAGTGTCGCTTGATGTGGAAGCAGCTGAAAAGTAATTTTCTAGGACATTTCAGTCAGTAGTGAAAATAGAAATTGTGGAAATGTTGGTATGGTTTAATATAATTTCAGTTTGCTGTCAATTCTTCAATCTGTGATTCATGGAAAAATATAAAATTGCATCAAATTTGAGTTGAATCACTATAGATTGAATTGAACTAAATCACAGCTAAATCAAATTGTCACATTTAGAATGCGGTGTATCGTATTACACAGCAATTAAATTTTCAATTTAAATCTACTGGATGCTTTTTTTTACTGTACAAAAAATATGTGCATCCTTGAATTTAATGTTGCATTTTCTTCATTTTTAACTATGGGGAAATTTAAATCTTTAATTACTTCTCATTTTACTTCCAGATGTTCCTGTTTTAGCTGATTTGTAGTTTTTAATTTTAATTATTTTAATTGTTGGTTTATATTTATTTTCAACGGTTTTTATTGTTTTTATAGTTGTGGTGTTGTTGTCTTTGAATGCATTTTAATTTCATCTTCTGCTCGGCTACATTGTAAATGAGGTTTCTACCTCAATGTACTCCCGAGTTAAAATAAAGGTTGAATGAATAAATGAATATATTGTGTACACAACAAAACACAGCTGGGACTTTCATATGCTTGACTTGTGATTAAAAATCAGCTTGACTCTGCAGTTTGTCCAGGAATAATTTATAATACCATCTACCTGATCTCTTCTGAACATGGCCCATGAGAGCTGACATGCAGGCTTTTCAGAAGCAGGTATGGGTGTTGTCACAATTACAGGAGATGTCTGCAGCAGCGCCAAGGATGAAACTGCCATGTCAGCACTAAATATAGATAGAGTATTAAAATAGTTATGATATGCAAATGTCTGCATGTGAACACAGATACAACACACATAGAAGACAACTGTACCTAAGTGCAGTATCTTCTTGTTGCAGGCAGAGGTTGGCTTTTAGAAGATTGAACTCTATCGCCAATTCAAGGGCCTCAAATTCACCACAGGACTGAGATGTGAGCTGTTGTGAAATGCAGTTCAACAGAGACGATGCTCCTTCCAGCAAAGGGAACTATGACAAAGTAAGCAGGAGAGAGAGCAACCTGACTTAAAAAAAAAATAGAAAAAAAATTCTACATTTCCTTTAAACAGCGAAATGAGAAATATATTTTTCAAATGCATATGCTAATATACTGACTTTGCATATTTATATGGCAAATATGTACATTTAATTCACTCAAATATGACCAGGTAATCTCTCCCATCATATAAAATTGCACTTGCCCTCTTTAGTTTCACGACCGTAATAGCTAAAAGAGCAAAATCAGGAGTTCTCGGTGTGTTTGAATCTTGGCAAAAAAAAATTTTTAATATCCCAAAGTGTTTGCAGTTTGCAGGAATTTAATCATTTTAAGGGAGCTGATCAAACAATGCAGGTGAATGGAGGCAACTGAACATTGCTGAACAGGAAGCATAGTATCTGGAAAGCGGCCTAGGGGATGCAGGATGGGCATGCAGCCAAAGCAGGGCAGAGTCCTCTAGGAGGCAGCATGGAGGCCGCAACAAGGCTGTAACATCTGGAAGGTGGCCAGGAGGTCAAAGCAGAACAGAGACATTTGGGGGGCAACCAAGAGGCTGCAATAAGGCTGAAATAGGTAGGACAACTGGCCGTGGTAGAGTTGAGACATTTGGAGAACAGCTGGGAGGCCGTAACAGTGTGACAGCGCACCAGAAGAGAGAGCTTCTGAAACCAGCCAGATGGGTGTAAAATGGCGAAGAGTTCAGGGCACCAGTCAAACAGCAGTAACATGGGAAGAATTTCAGGGGGGCCAGTCAGGTAGTCATAAGATTGCAAAAAGTTCAGCAATCTGGCAAGGCATCCGTAACATGAGAGCTCTGGAGACCAGCTCGGAGGCTGAAACAGGGCAGAGAGGGACAAAGAAAGACAGGAGGAAGTGGTGAGACACCACCACAGAACCAGGAAATGGGATCCCCCAGGAAGAGGTACAATTCTTGGTCGAGGATAGGGAAGTGTGGGCGGAGATGCATGGTCTGCTGCCACCGCGACCCTAACCCGGATAAGCGGAAGAAAATGAATGAATGAATGAACAAAAGACAATTTTACAGGAGACTTAGCACGTAGAAACTTGATGTGGTGGAGAGACTTGAGATGGCATGTACTAGATCTGATATCATGTGGAGATTTGGAGAGAGCATGGAGACTTCACAAGATGTGCAGTCTTGATGTAGCGTGGAGACTTAAACAGACATGGGGCCCATATATAAATGACAATGTGTGGATGTAACAGAGGATTGATGATAAACTCGGGACAGGTGAATGATTACAAACGAGACAGGTGCATAAACAGAGGCACAACACAAAACAAGAGTGCAACCCCCCCCCACACACAACACTCACCTCTAGCAGTCTTACCTTAATCTTTTCTGGAATGAGGTTCTCCTTCAGGGAACCAAAATCCAGAAATTTAGGCTCCTTTCCTGTCTGCTTTTCCTCATCCTTTTCCAGCCCAGACAGCTTTGCAGGTGTTCCTGATATAATCACATTAAACCTTTGTTTTGATACCTTTTTTGAATGCATTTACAAATTTGAGCTGTTCTTTAAGATTATTTACATTGTTAGCATTCTTCTGTATTTCTATGAAGTATCTCATTAGCAGTTTGTTCACAGAATCATCACTTTATCAAAGAATTGACTTTGTACTAGAAACAAAGTTCTGAGAAGTCTGCCTTTTAAGCCATTCTCACACGGGATGACCCAACAGGATTTGACACGTCACGTCATGATCAGAATGTGTCTTTTTATGTTGGGTAATTTTGGTGTATATGCACAGTGCTCCTGGTGGTGTGTGACTTGTTATGAGACAATGATCCCAAGCAGCTTTTGTAATTCACTGTTGGAGTAAACTTCAACCAAAAAAAAAAAAAAAAAAGTGGTTCGACCATGGATTTCTAGATGTTCGAACTATGGACATTATAAGCAACTGGTGACCAGCCTTGAAAAGGATGTTCCAAGCCACAAGAACTTAATAATAAATTGTACACGGACATCTTCTGTTTCCTTGCAAAAAATAAAAACTATCCAGGTCTCAGATCTGAAAGCATGTGCTGGTGCTGCATATCACTACATCCACCACACTACGGAATCGCCTTGTGTCCTGAATGGCAAACACCCAGGCAGACAATTGGTCCATTCTCACCTCTCTAAAATCGCCATCCATCTGTTGCAGCCAGATGATACGTGGGCATCCGCTGGGACTTTTCCATTTGCTGGGGTCCTTAGAACTGCAGTACCTGCACTCTGGATGATGCCCAGAGTAGAGGTCCACACAGCCAAAATGTCATAACTGACATTGCCTCACAATACAAGTGGTACGCCTCATCTGAGTCTTCCTAAATAACATTTCTTTGACACAAAGTCATTACAATGGTATCCAAGGGTCCTCCGAAGAGACCTGGTACTAAAGACATCAAGCCGTTGCCTTAGGACACTGGTTAGCGTCCAGGTCTCACAAATATACAATATGACTGGAAGCACCAGGACCCTAAAGACTTGGACCTTTGTTCTCCTGCAAAGGTATCAGCATTGACAAACACCTGTGTCCACTGACTTCATGATTCCCTAAGCTCTTCCCAGGTGTCTCTCAATCTCAAAGGCTGAAGACCCAGAGACATGAATGTTCAATGCCAAGATAAGTAAATCTCTTTACAAGTTGGACACTTTCACCACATACTGATACACTTCAGTAAGTACAGGAAGTCACTGAAAGCCTTGGTTCTTAGTGTTGAACAGGACAATCGCAAACCCAGACACTCCGACTTCTCAGTCAGCTTCTCAAATGCTGCAATCAGGGCATCCATTGATTCTGCAAAGATCACAGCATCGTCTGCAAAGTTAAGGGCTGTAAACCTTTTCTTTCCCAACAAAGACACCGAAACTGCTCAAATTCACAACCTTACCCAACACCCAGCCCATACAACCAATGAACAGAGTAGGAGCCAGAACACATCCCTGATGAACACCAGAATTCATTGGAAAGACATCAGAGACTCTGTACCCACTCTGCACAAAACTCAGTTCTTGTGTATAGGCCAGCTATGATGTCCAGCAACCTACTAGGGATCTTATGAAAAGTCAGGATGTCCCAGAGAGCAGCCCGGTCAACTGAATCAAATACATTGCAACAATCATCACAGTTTGCAAAGAAGCACTACTGAAATTTGCATCTGCGGTCAGTGAGTACTCGCAGAGCTAGTTTGCACTGGATGGTTGACTTCTTGCGCGTAAAGCCAGACTGTGCCAGTCGCTGAGTGGCAAGTAACAGGGACTGAAAGATGTTAAGAATGATCCTTGTAAGTACCTTTCCCAGCACAGAGAGCAGCATAATACCCAGTAGTTTTGCAGTCCAGGCGATCATCACCCTTTCCATTCCAGAGTGAGATGGAATGAGAAATTGAAGTCCTTTCTTCCAGTCAGTAGGGATGATATCAACAAAGATAGTTTGCAATGCCAGGAGAATGATTGAATCTGAACATCCTAATATCAGGTTGGAAAGTCTTTACTGATGTATACCAAACAGTACGTTTCCAACCAGATTCCCCATAGGCTCGGGTTCGTTTTGTGTCAGGTCATCCTTTGTGAGACCAACTTTCATTAAACATCAAAAGTGTAGATTCCATCAAATTAAACTAAATTTATGTTGCGTAATTCTTCCAATATTTCATTGTATAAATTACAGTGATGATAAAAATCTTGAAAATCCCAAACGGACACAGTGGGTTTTACATGCACATCCCACATAGCAGAACACTTCAAATGTGAATACAAGATAAAAAAATAAAAAAAACTTTTGAATTCACTGTGATTTTAAAATATTAAATTTTTCTGTGAGTAGGAAAAAAGACACAGATCTACTCCACATTTGGCACTTCATCTATATGCCTGGCCCTCGTATTACTTAGCGCAAACAGTTAGTTGGTTCTGAATAATGAATAATATGATAATAATAATGAGCATAAAGATGAAAAAACATTCTTGCTTTCAAACCTGGCAGCGGAATGCCATGTATAGTGCTACACAGAGCCAAGATTAGTTTTACACGAGCCAGGTTGCATCTCTGGCACAGTGTGGATCCGTACAGTGACCGCACATCTGGAGCAAAGTCACAGTTCACCAGATCGTCCAAAGCCTAACAACAATCACAACATACAAACAGAGAATTACAATCTACTAAACATCTTTTGCTAAAGAAAACATCTGTAATTTAGTGACAGAGATCTCTACATTTCAGAGCATTTTGGCCATTATTGCCAGATGTTCTGCAGATATGTAAAGAAAACCTCAACACATACCTCAGTATTATCCTGGAGAGGTTTGTTGCTGAAGAATCTCCTCATTGGCTGCATATTAAGAACAATGTTTCAGAACAAAAAAGTTATTTTTGCTTAGCACAATGATTATAGATTATCTGTTTGCTGTATGTCATCAGTATCCAGACACAAATTTTGATATGATTACTATATTTAAGCAGGTTAAAACACAAAGAGACAGAGACAGATGTATCATTTTTATTATTTGTATTAATGTAATCATTAATGTGAAATGTTGCTTATGTCACTGTGTTTGTCTGTCTGTTCTGTTGTTTGAATACTTTGTTGTGCCATATATGCATATATGTGCCATTGCTTTGGCAATAGTGTTGTTATGACATTCATGCCAATAAAGCTTTATTGAATTGAATTCAATTGACAGACAGCTATAGAGAGAACAAAAGGTGTAACATACAGTACTGTGCAAAAGATTTAGGCACATTTAATGCTCCCAAAACTTTCAACAATAATGAAAACTGCTAAATATGTAATGTTTATAAATCAATATAAATAAGTAAAAAAGTACCCACTTTTCACCTTCAAAAATACCTTACCTACCCACTGAGCACATTGGCAACAGTAATTAAAGACCAACTCCCTCTGCATTTTTTTTTATTATACGAAGAAACCTCAAGCAGATCAGCCTCAGTGGGTGACCATAGACATACTAACAAATCAGAACAAAAGCACAACATAAACAGAACATGCTGACACAAAGATTGCAGCTCAGCAACTGCATACAATACAGTGTTTACAACGACAGATGGTTGAAAAGACAACCAGGAGGTGAAGATTAGAGTCTTGGTTAAATAGACTGCAATTAGTAAGTCAGTAATTGTATTAATGCCAGATCAGTCATTGAAATAGGACATTACCCAGTTCTCACCCCAACCCTGATGCATCTTAAACCCACTCACAAGATGCTCCTATATCCTGCAAGCCAAGGACCATAGTTGAAAAGTTCCAATATATACTGCACTCATCTCAGTGCAGAAGAGTCACATTCAGACGTGATGTAACATGAGTTCATCCCACACCTATTCACATTCCCTACTTCTTTCAGTGCTGACGCTCATTTGCATGCCCCAGAATGGTAACAAGTCAATCCACGGCCCTTCAAGCCCACACACAACAGTAGAATTCAAATTCCACAAAGGCTCCAATTTGTTGTTGTGTCGTCCCAATCAGCCACTTTCAATCATCAGGATGACCCTATTGGTCCCTGCTCTGGCAGTTTACAACTCCAACAGGCAGGATCTCAGACAGAGAACAAAGCAGAAATGAAATAATCACTATGACTAATCCTCTGAAACATCAGCTTTAGCAAATAAAGAGGCAGCATGATATACTGTATTCGTGTTTATACCGGTAGATCATCTTTACAGATGTTGTATCCATGAGGTAGAGGGATATCTGTTCCTTGTGTGAGTTCAACTACCTCCTTTACAGCTTGAGTGAACAGACTCAGCTCAGTCAGAGCATGTACCTGCAGACAACACCAGCCCACATTAAAAACTGCAACCAGAACAGAATAAAGGCTGTCCAGCATAAGAAAATGAAAACACACCTTAAGTATTTTGCTCTCAACACTGCGTTGTAAGTCTCGGCACACAGTCCCCACCAAATGCTGGTAAAGGGCCAGCATAGGCAGGAGCTAAAATAGAGGCATACTTGATCTTGAGGAGCACAGTTCACAATGAAGGACAAACAAAGTGCTCTAACTGTGTGTGTGTGTGTGTACCGTGATGTAGTAGCCTGCAGTGAAAAGCCAGTGGCAGATAAAGTTAAGGCTGGTTACGGTGGTACCAAGATTAACCCTGTGGGGTTCCGAGAACAGGTCAACTTCAGGGAGTAGTTCATCTCCTATCCTGTATGAGGCGTACTGGAGGTTGGACTGTGGCTGAGCCAGAGAGCAACACAGCACGCACTACAGATACAGGACAAACACATACAAACACAAATAATGCTCATGCATAGTCATAAGAGCAAAAATACCTGCTGCTATCATTTTCTAAATAGTGCACTCTGTTACAAACGTAAATGCATTTTTGAATGCAAATTTGGGAGACTATGATCGCCTCGAACCATTACCTTAAAGAGGTGCGCAGACAAGAGACAGCATTTGGTCCGCTGGCTGGTGTCACAAGTTAAGATATATCTGAAAGTCAAAACAAATCCCTCAGAAGTACATATAATTAAACACATATATGCTTATAGCAAACATTTAACCTCTGTCAAACCTACTGTGCAATTTTAGCAGTGATCCCAGCAGCCTGCAGACAGCCCCAAATGCCACACGTTTTCAGAGTTTGTTGGAGTGAGACACCCCCAAATGACACCCCATCCCATTTCTCCAGCACATTAGAGCTCTTTAAGGCACAGTCTACTGCTTTACACCAGTATGAGTGTGCTTCCCTGGGAATAAAACACGCAATAATAAGATTATTTTGAAACTGTAAGAAAAAAATCACAATACTCCATTTTCAACCTTTACATTTTTTGGAATATAATTGTGGGAAAATACATACAGTACAAAATAGTAGATCTGTAGAATTATACACACAAACTGTCTCACACAAACAGTGACAATGGGATAACGCAGATTTCTAACCTTTTGTTTCCGTCACAGTACCGCAGGTTTCCCATGTCATGTAGTGCCTGAACTCCAAGAGAGTCATGTTTGTTGTCCAGGAGATGTTCTGAACAAATGTCAGGTAGAAGTGGGGAGGAAAAGAAGTGAGGCATTTGTGCATCCACACATTTCTGTCATCAATTCTGCCACTTGCTTTGTTGGCACCAGAACCTGTATGTTCTGACTGTAATCTTCAGAGGAAAAATTGTTCTATTGTCACTGCCTAGTTGCCCTATGCTCAACATTAAGTGTGTGTTGCGGCAAATTGCATGGTCATGGAATTGATGCCAAACATTATAAGATACACACATCGCAGGTAACAGCCCTGATGGACATTCCTGCAGTCAGCATGCCGATTGCATGAACTCTCAAAACATTTGACATCTGTGGCACTGTGTTTTGTGATAAACTGCATATCTTAGAGTGGCCTTTTATTGTGAACAGGAGAAGGTACATGTGTGCAATAATCATGCTGTTTAGTCAGCATCTTGACATGCTACACTTGATAGGTGGATGGATTATCTTTGCAAAGTGCTCACTAACACAGATTTTAACAAAATTCTTTAAAAAAAAACAAAAAGCCTTTTGTGCACACAGAAGCCAGAAAGCTTTTACTTCAACTCCTGAAAACTGGCAACAAAAACAAAAGTGTTGCATTTATATTTTTGTATGGTGTACTTGAAAGTGTGCTTCATAACTGTTTTCTTACTAATACAGGTGGAATACGCAGCGCTGACAGTCGGCACATTGTCACATCTGATAGACAGTCTGTAGACAGCTTTTGGATTGCTGTAGTCCTCCTCTGTCAGGTCACAAGGTTGAGGTTTTGGAGTGGATACAATTATGGGACTGAAATCAACCAGGCCTGAAGAGTGGCTAGCACGGCTTCCTTTACAGAATTGGAATGCAAACTCTGGAGAGAGGCACACACAGTGAAAACAGGCAGTGTCTTTGTCAGATTTAAGCCCACATTTGTTGTGCAAGTATATGGAACCGATCAATCAGCACTGAACTCACGGGGCTGTGTGTGGGCCAGAAGCAGCAGCAGCAGTAAGCGGCTATGCTGGAAGATTTGCAGACAGTACGGGTTTCTCTCAAGAGCCTGACGGTAACAATGCAATGTGTCTTCCACATCCAAGGGAACACATACAAGGGACATGGAGCGCTCTGCATTAAAGAAACGGAACACAAAGTATGGCACCTCTTATTTCCTAATATTTTGACATTTCTAGGTTATCCATCATTCAGGACAAATTCCCACAACAAACCCACAGTTTGAGTAACTGATACATTTTTAGAGTTTTTGACTAAAAACTGGCAGGTCAAACCTTGATGTTCAACTGCATCTGGGGAAGTGGGGTTAGTGAGCGGAGGTTTTGTGGGCGTGGTTGATTGTTCTGCAAAGTAGGGGGTCCAACCACTAAGCAGCTGGCACGCAGCGTAGTTTCTGCAAGTTATCTTAAAAAAAACATGAATTCACCAACTAGTTTTGTCCACCCCTTAATAGTAGTTTTAGATGTGACATTACCTGACATCATGAAAGAAATCTGAAAATTATTTTACAATTTGTTTTTGCAGTAATGGAACGTAGCCCAATAAATCAATTATAAAAATTGTTGCTATCATTCACCGTTAGATTACAATTTTCACTACAGCATATTTTACATCATTATATAGCGGCTACACACATTTCTTTGCCTGTGTATGTTCTACCTCCTTTCCAATGGCCTTCTGCGCCTTGATGTGGTGTGGCTGTGGGACTGCAGGCCCTTCAAAGGAGCTAATCCTCTCAAGCAGTCTCCTCTGCGCATGGACTAGTAGAGGAATCACTATCAGGGCATAACGTTCCCTTGGTAGATATTAAGACACACACACAACACACACCCACTATCAATCAATGTGTACTCTGTGATAGATAAAGCACTAGATCACCATGTAGTATGATCCTCATCTATGAACTGGTTTCCTGGCAGCTTAATGACCAACATCATGTCAAGTCTTCAAAATAGGTAATGATGTGAAAAAATGTTTAACAGTAGTGTATTTTTGTATTATAATGTGTTTTTTATGTGGTCTCTGTGAGTATATGCTGTGCCTTCATTGCTCCTTATTTCAGCTGAACGTTCCCTCTGGGGGACCTGTCCTAAAAAAGTCCCAGACACCATGTGGAGATGGAATGTCAATCACCCACATCATCGACAACTATTAATCATTCGTAACAAAGTCACTCAAATGGAAAGACACATGGGTAAAGTGCCCAAAAGCAATACTGAAGATTTACCTACAACCTCCACTTTTTTGTCTTGACAAAGATATAAATCATATCTGTGTGTATCAAATTCCAGTGTGTCCTTCCCAATAAAATTTGATAAAGCTTAGTCTAGGAAGGGTATCTGACCTTTGCCAAAAATCATAACTATGAAAAGCATATACAAGTGTGAAATTATGAAGCAAAATAAATGGAACATGCACTTTGGAGTAAGATGCAATGTGTATTATTCACCGAGTGTATGAGTTGAAAAGTAAAGCAAAGTGGGCCAGGCTTTCCCACTTGCCGCTGTAATGCAGTTGTTCCAAAGTGTGCAACACCAAGGTCCGCACCCAACGCAGGTCTACCGTGATGCTGTAATCCAGTGGGGCCCAGAACTGGAGAGTGGACTCCAGTTCTTCCTTTGTCAATTCACTGTCATACAAACTCCACAACTATCAAACAGAAGACATATGAGTGTTTCTTGTTCACTTAATGAGATATACAGTAATCAGTGGCAGCCTTGAGGTTGCAAAACACTTTATAGGTCATATGGTTTATTCTTTTTAAAAAGGAATAATTGGACTTTTACACATTTTAATGTTTTATGACATTAAACTTTAAAAAATGAATTCAGGCTTCTCTATATTAGAAGTACTAAAATTATGGCACTTTGAACTCAAAGTGAAATCAAATCTCCACAACATAAATTTTAAAAATCCATCAAAGCCAAAATAATGGAATACATCGGCACCCTTTAGTATAACAACTAAATCATCATTTTTACATCCAGTTTTCTTTACACAACTCAGGGGATGGATACATGAATATTTATAGTCAGCGAATGTGTTTTGGAGTTTATTTACAGCAATCATTAAAAAAAATACAAAGAGTGTGGTACTGTATGGTAAATCTGTCTGGAGTTGGCAGTTCTCAAAAACCAAGTGAAAGTGCAAGAAGGAAAGACGCCACAAAGACACCCATGACAACTCTGTGCATAGTGGCATCTGTGTCTGTTACATCACCAGCCACACCTTCATTGCTTTTTTGTTGTTGTTGTTACTTTTGATGAGAAAAAATTAAATGTATAAAACCCTAAGGATTCTCAAACTTTTGCAGTGGGGAAAACAAACAGCTGTGTGTTGCATGTCGCACCCACCCCTAGTCTGTTCAACATGTCCATTAGAAGGTCAGTAGCCAGCACTAACAGAGGGGTAAAGGTGGTGTGCAGCTGGTCTGTGGAGATGGAGCAAAGCGGATCGAGCTGAGCTCCTCTCTCAAATAGGTCAGTGATTGCACAGCTTTGGTCCCACATAGTCTGACATACACTCTGCAGAGTGGTCCAGTGGCTGCCACGATGTGCCAGCACCTGAAGAAGTTTTAAATAGATCCATACAGTATAAGCAATGAGAGATCACCTCTTGTTGCAGAATTATAATTAATGGGAAACAATCATTTTGATAACACATTTAATAATTGTTGAATAAATCATTAATTCATTAGCTGTTTTAATTCCTTACATTAAAACTGAAATAGTTTGTACTGTGTATGTCATACATTAAGCTAGTGTTTCTGTATTTGTCAGTGACTGTAGGTGCCTGTAGATACATGCAGTACCATTGCCCTTCTAAGATGTACAGCAGCTTTATTCAGCGAGTACAGTATGGAGGCAGCGGTGGATCTATGCTTCGTAGACTGCTGGGTCACAGTTTCAGGCGAGTCCTCTTTTGTAACATCCATAACATCACTCTCTGCTGTAATGATGTCATCAAGTGTGACTGTTGAAGCAAAGCAGGAAGACTTATAAAACAAAAAAACAATTGATAACTTTTACATAGATTGAGCCATTTCACTAACCGTCTTCTTTCTCCTCAGTTTTGTGTAAAGCAGACACAGAATCAACACCAGAGTGTAAGACGTCTGTCTCTGAGGCATCACAGTCAGGAGGTTGCTGCTGCTTTGAATTCGTCCTCTGCACCAGGACGCCAGAGTAGGCCAGAGAGAAGCACAAGGGGCTTAAATCACTGTACCTAACACAAAGAACATACTAAATTTAAATAAGCACATCCACACATAGAATTTTTTAAACCACTGACTGCATGTGCTACAATGTCTGACTTAAAAGAAAAATGTAAAACAAAAAAAAAAAAGAAAAGAAAAAGTAATGCAGTTGTGTTCAAGGCCAGCCAGGAAAAAAAAAGTTCTTTGACATGAAATTTTTGCAAACCCTCTCATGGGTTAATGAAATATAGAAAATTTCAGGATGCAGTACTATGGAAAGTTGCATAACCATAGAAGCTGTTTTGTGTAATAAATAAGGGGCGTAAGAATTAATGACTGGGAACTGATAATGTGTCAAGCTGGCTACACATTCATCCAAAAGACTGTTCAGATAGTCGAAAAGCAGTGTAAACTCTCATTCCAGCCATGAAAATAGACGGAGGTGTGCCTGATAAATCTGATGTTTCTG
>OMMV01068256.1:3344-21183 GCA_900302635.1 Chatrabus melanurus
GGATACCCAAATCCGGCCTGACATCGGGTGTAAGCAGTGGTAAAAGTAGCAATCGGGAATTTGTTCAAAAATTGACATCGGGATACATCGTGATCCAAAACAGTGAACAGTAGGATGTAATTTGTGCAGAGCAGGAGTAATATTTTGTAAAAGTAGGTGACAGTGGACATCTATGAACAATATTCAGTGAGTGGGACCTACCGTTCTCTGAGGAGAAGCCTCCTTCTGTTGCTCCTTTGCAATATAAATCCCATGAAAAGCATGTCGTGCTCCTCCACAGAAGACAAATTTAAGGTTTTAACAGAGAAATTTCAAACTGTCTTCTGTTGTACACTTTCACCTACTTTTACACAAGATCCAATCTGCGCCAATTTAATCAGATTATTCACTTTTTTTGGATTACAATTTATCCTGATGTCACAAATTTTTTAAACATTTTTAAAACTTTGCTGATTGCTCACAATGTTCTACAGTGCTACTTTTACCACCAATTACACCTGATATAAGGCTCCGATTGGGTATCCAATTTTTTTAATTTATTTTTATTTTTTTGCCAAAGGGGTATCAAAAGTTGGTAATGGGAGACAGGCTTTACTCAAGTCATTTTTTAAGCCTGTAATC
This sequence comes from Chatrabus melanurus, assembly GCA_900302635.1. Classification (NCBI taxonomy): domain Eukaryota; kingdom Metazoa; phylum Chordata; class Actinopteri; order Batrachoidiformes; family Batrachoididae; genus Chatrabus; species Chatrabus melanurus. Next base: position 3,966 of record OMMV01068256.1, read on the forward strand.
TACTTTTTACTTAAGTACAATTATCATACGACTTTGTTACAACTACTTTGCTCCAAATCTGGCGGAGACATCTTGCCAAGCAGCTGCAGGTGCAGAGATGGGCTGTATGATGAAAGAGAAGAACCACCAGAGAGGCAGACACGACCTTGTCCCCAATGACTGACATTTGGGGACATTTGGCCAATTTGACCTTGCTGGGCAGTTCTGAAACCACCTGAAAATCTCCACTTTCAAAAACTCATCTTCCAACCTCCATAAGCACACTGAAGGCTCAACTGAAGGCTCCAGTGAAAGCAGACTGATATTTTGTTTTATAAAGTGCTAAGAAAGGTCCAACTAGCTTATTTGCCAAAATGGGTGTCATTTAATGTTGATCACTTAAAGTGTTCCCCCACCGCGATTTTCATTTTAATATGTGGAGTTGGAGTGCATCATGTTGGAAACACTGTGCACACAGTCCCACTAAACCCAAAGTGCAAGTAACAGGGAAATGCGCGTGCACAAGCTGAGAGCAGATGTCGCATGCGATGTTTTCTGCTGTTTTAAGACTGCCAGCAAATCAGCAGTACAACAAAGTTTGGACATTAACACAACACTCATTCCTGTTTTTATTATTCTGACCTAAAGACAAAGTGCATAAGTGCAGCACATCGCCAGTGCACCAGTGTGCACATGTGCATGCATCATGATGGGGTGCACATAAATATTTTCAAGAGACAACTGCGAGAAAACCACCCAGATCTATGGTTGAAAAAAAGTAACTTAGTTTATTAACACTGTACATTTTTTTACTTTTATTTGAGGAAGTTTCTCAAAGAGGAATTTGTACTTTTACTTAAGTAATTTTTTATGGTAGTAATTGTACTTTTACTTGAGTATAGAGTTTCAATACTCAACCCACCACTGCAACTCTGTAGGAGTTATCAGCTTCTGTGGTTGGAAATGGAGAAACTGTGCATAGTGCAGCTTTCGTCTGTTGCCTCACTAGTCACAGCTTCATGGTGGAGTGGAACAGAGAAGCATCTTCCTACAAGAAAACTGGTCTAATCTAGGCTCCAGCCTTCTATGTGTCTTCTGGAAAACTGTGGCTGAAAGTCCGTGTCTTTTTTCCCCCATTCTATTTCTATTTTAGTGAATATTCTTCATATACTTATAAAATTGGATCATTTGTATTTATGAACAGATAGATTTTTAGATTTAGTATTTAAAATTAAGGCATGCCAATAATTCTGACAGGGAGCACGTTTATATTGCAGTATGCCAAATATGATGATATGAAAATCTGAGCATATGGAATGAAAAACAGAGAACACTAAATTAAACTAAAGAATACTGAATGAAAATCTGACAAAATGGAATGAAGACCTGAAAATATTGAATAAAACTCAAGAATACTGAATGCAATGCAGCAAATATAGAATAGAATCATTAGAATATGTAAAGAAAACCTGAAAATATGGAATGAAACTTCATATCCATCCAAGATCTATTCCATATTCTCAGGTTTTCATTCCATATTTTTGAGATTTCACTCCAAATGTGAAGTTTCCTTTCAATATTATTGAGTTTTATTCAGTACTCTCACATTTTAGTCAATATTCTCAGGTTTCCATTCAATATTATTTGCTTTCCAATTATTTTCCAGTTGTTTCATGCTGTCTATTCTAATGTAGTTCTAAAGGATTTTTAAATATAAGGGTTTAAAGATCTCCAATGCACACCTATTCAAACTAGAATTTTGTGTTTTATCCCATCTAGGTAATAGTACCCATGGGCATGAAGAAAGACAGGGCTATAGCAATCTAACATTTGACCCAATGATCTTGACCTTCACCCAAATGATTGACCTCTGGCAGACCTTACCAGGGCAGTTCTCGAATTCACCTAAGTATCTGCTACATTTGGTCCAAATCTGGTTGACAATCAAATTTCTTGACCTTGAACTTTGCAAAAATGAATTATCTAAGGACAATTTCGGGGTCAACCTATTTTGACATACCAAGATAGGTAAAAATCAACAAAAGGACCCAGGAACAGTAGGGCAACAACAGAGAGGCAGACATGACCTTGTCCCCAATGACTGACATTTGGCCAATTTGACCTTGCTGGGCAGTTCTGAAACCCACCTGCATATGTGTGCCAAGATTGCTGGACAACAGAGTGAAAATAAATCAAAATTTTGGCCTTTGGCCTCAATGACCTTGACTTTTGCCAAAGAAACCTTTTTATGGGCAATTCTGGGGGTAACTGTCATACACATAGCAAGTTTGGTGAAAATCAGCTAAAGGATCTGGGAGGAGGAGGGGAACAAACAGACAGAAAAACATTGTTCAAATTATAGTATGATACTACTTCAAATCAGAGCCCTCATTTCCTCATATATGTGTTCAACAATCCTTAGTCCTTAGAAACCAAAAAGGTTTCACAAGACATTCTATTAGAAGGCACCTGCATATCAATACACACCATATACAAGCATTTCTGTTTTTGTCATCCTATTTCAGCCTTTCCTTTGTCTGGTAAAAAACCAATGCTGCAGGCAAATTTATCATCAGATTTGCAAAACATATGCAGGTACACTTAATATCATCTAGAAAACAATGAACATTTAAGGGCAAAAGCTGATGGGGTACAAAGACAGGTGGATTTCTAATTCGGACAGGAGGAACTTTGTGGACTGGTTAATTTTTGACTCCACATGAACCTAATTGTAAGCATGAGGGCAAAGTGTTTATGCAAATTGATTTCTTTTGGCATTATGTTGTACCTGCGCTTCTGCCTGCTATCCAAGACTATCCAATCATGCAAAAAATTCACAGCGCACAATGGCTCTATTTTGCAAATTAAATCTCCTTTCACAATGACAGAAAATTCCCACCTAGTGCACATTAAAAAAATCATCCAAACACAATTTGGGATGCCTTTAAGACAGAGTCTATATTTATCATTCTTAGCAGTTATGACAGCCACCACTACCTGCAGGATGTTTGAGAGGCTTTTCTTTCAGTGGATTAAATCTTTGCAACCTGAAGACAACAGCAGGAATTATATATGTGCATTCCATCTGCACTCTCTAATTTAAGGGATGTGCTGCATTTCCAAATGCTCCACAAGAGCGAACGCTTCGTCAAACACGGGTACCTTAATTAGATCTTATGACACGACATGAAATAGGTTCACAAACTTCTGTGATTTTCCTGCATGCACAGTGAGTAAGTTATTTTATGCAGAATATTTTATTGTAGAAAGTTAGAGATTTTTGCAAGTAGTTAGATATTGTTTCATTGGATCAAGATTAAGTTGGGATAAATGAAAATATAAAGAAAATGTAAAACATGAAGAGAACCTGCTGTGTTTGGGACCAATACCTTTTAACACACAAGTGGTCACTCAATTTCGGTCAATAGACATACAGTGCTGTGCAAAAATCCTATGCATTATTTTTAAAATTATAAAGCAAAGATAAATGAGGAAAAATGTCTAAATATAAAATGATTTGTGATAAAGGGGGCTTAACATTAAAAAATGATGCACCATTATTGCTATTGTTTTTATCTCTCCTCATGCTGTCTCCCCAAGTCACCATCTGTCTGTCTGTCTCTCTATCGCTCTCGCTCTCTCTCAACCCCTCGCAGCAGATGTCCCCTCCATATAGAGTGTGGTTCTGCTCGAGGAGCCATATCTTCCACCATGCACAACACAAGCGTCATTGCTTGTTTCTAAACTACACAGTTGTCATTTTCACATCTATTTTCAGCTGGTCCCCCATTGCAAATGTTTGGCCCCAATTTGTGTCCCGACTCCAAAAATGATTTATTAAAATAGCAGGCAAAATTTGTGTTTCATACGATTATTGTCGAGTACACCCCAGTACAGATGAGTCCCATGACACGAATGCATGTGCACATGCGCTGCACACTCCTCCATACAGTCTATGTGGTACTCCGGCTGTTATTACGTCACTTTTTCCATAAAACTTCCGCTTTTGCCAGAGCGATGAGTAGAGCGGTGTGGATCGCTCACAGAGCTGCACATGCATGGAGCTGTACGCTCCAGGAGCTGTAGGCCTCCCCCTGCACACCCATGCACAGCTGCTGCAGACCACTATGCTCATGATCGATCCCCGCTCCACTATGCGAAAGTGGAGCGAGACATGTTTCAGACTTGATGCTCCAGTTTCTTCTAATATGCTGCCCCATACTCTGGCCAAAATCCGCCCTCTCCGCTCCGCTCCAGGCTCGCTCCTCACACGTGATCTAAATATTATCCCCTATATGCACAAATTACATCAGATTATTCACATTTTGTGAATCACGATGTATCACGATCTCACAAATTTTTAAAACATCTTTAAAACTTTCCTGATCGCTCACAATGTTCTACAACACTACTTTTACCACAGATTACACCCCTTTTAAGGCCCCGTTTGGGTATTTGGGGGGGGTGTTTGTTTTGTTTTTGTTGTTGTTGTTTTGTTTTTGTACCAAAAACATACACAATCAGGTGTCAAATACTGGTAACGGGAGACCGGCTTTATTTCAATACCAAATCTACTTGCACTCATCTGTGCACTCATGAGTGTGTTCATCTCAAAATGAGGTGTGGCCAAGCGCAAAGCTGGGGCATTCCTATCATGCGTCACAAGAAAGCATTTATGCTTTTGACCACCTTAAAGCAGGTCTAGAATTCAACACATCTAGTACAGACTTTCTGGTACTTTAACAGTACTGCACTCAGATGCACCTTATACAATTAGGTTCAACAAAAGCGTACACTCTGCGCACAACAAATTGCGCACAATATGATTGTGAAATTGAATTGAATCCAAACATAATACAAAAGGAGAAGAAATAACTAATGGAAAACAAACAACTTTAATGACTCTTCTGTGGGTGGATGAACAGGGGAGGATTAAGTTTTCACAAGGGGTCCGGATGTTAAACAATGAAACAAAAACATATCTGCCGATAATACATTATTAAGATGCGTAACAAACTGTGCTTTGAAGCAAAAACATGTTAAACACTAATCACACACTACAACCTCATAACAGACAAAGAAAGACCACTCCAACTGTGTCACAGCACACAGATAGAATGCACAGCATTTAACAACAGATGAACAGCTCTTAACTCCATCTGCATGAGTGAGCTCCATCTTAAATTCCAACTGATATATCTGCATGTTGCCTGCATGCCTCATGCACAGTCAGTGGGCACTCTTCACTCAGCAGAGCAACAGGTGTTAAAGAATGCAATATTCACTTAGGCGTTTATCTAACTGACATGACAACATCCACCGTTATGTCTGTTTTGCCGTGCGTGTACATGCACACTCATACATCTGACATCTGTTGCTCAGATCTATTTCTATTTTAATTGGTGTAAACAATTCCATAGTTTTACAAAAAAACATCATGGAGATCAATTAATTATCATCCTCTGTATTGATTATTATCCTCTGTATGTTGTCTTTGTGTAATCTTGCTTTGGACTGTAAACCTAGAAAGTAATCAGGTTTTAACACCTACAGGTGGGAGCGCTTGTGGGGGTGTTTTTTTTCTGCCTGTATGCCCATCTGCCCATCTGTATGAAAACAAAATTACTTGAACAGTTTTAATCCAATTTGAACCAAACTTGGTAGAATGAATGATGGTCGACCAAGGACAAAGTGATTTAATTGAGAAAATTTGGTTTAAAATCCTGATTACAAGCTAAGATAAAAATTTGGCCCAATGCTTATTTGCAGTCATGTCCATAAGTATTTAGACAATGACACAATTTTTGTAATTTTGCTTCTGCACACCATCACAATGGAGTTGAAATCAAACAATCATGATGTATTTGTGGCGTAAGGATGGTGTACTGGAATGGTGGAAAGGTTGTGTGTTGGTCAATGATAAAGCATTTCAGTTTTGGACAGAATTGATTAAATGTTAAGGCCACATGGAATCATATTTTCTGGTGTCACTGAATCACAAAGAATTAACCTGCAGGAATCTATGTCAAACATGTACGGTACAGATGTCGCACTCTCTGAGTGCCACTTCTAGTTATTAATCTGAAAGAGTTCATTGCTTGCTTTAATATACTACTTTCTTTGATAAAATAGATAAAATTCTCCAAAACATTAGGATTTCTTTGTTGGTTCTTTATTTTTGTTTAGTTTACTTGCATACCAATGAAGAAAAACCATTAATCCCAGATTTGTGCAGCAACACTAGGGTCCCTGACCCTTGCACAATACTGTAGTTAAATTTATATTTTAATCAAGGCTTCATTACTGCTAGATTCAAATTAATCCAATTTATTTATCAGTGCAAAAACACAACATAAGTCACCCCAAGGCACTTCACAAGAGTAAGGTCTAACCTTACCTACCCCCCAAAGCAAGCACATTGGCAACATTGGTCAGAAAAAAACTCCCTCAGGTAGTTTTTGATTACAGGAAGACATCTCAAGCAGACCAGACTCAGTGGAGTGACCATCTGCTTTGGCCATGCTACCAATAACAAAATAACAAATAAAACAAAGCACAACAAAGAAATGTCAAACATGCAAAGGCAGAAATGTTGCAACAAAGCAACCATACACATATTAGAGTCCAGTGGTCGCAACAAATGATGGCTCACAAAACATCCAAATGGTGAAGAGCAGAGTCTCAGTAAATGGAATACAATTAGTGAGTCGGTGTTCTAGATAGATGGTTGCAATCGAGAGTAGTCTGTAATGCAGTGGATGTAGCAACGCACGGCACCAGTGCATGTGCCAGACCTGACCTGACTGAGGTGAGTGATGCCAAATATCACCAGAAATATAGTCTCTTCTTTTCTATACCTCAGGGGGGAAAGCAAATAATTGGTTTGGATATTTCTCTCATGATTTACACGCTTTCTGTTCTTTTGTGGAAGACCACATGTGCAGCTACCAGGTTCTTCTGCACTTCTGCTCATTAGCTCCTCTTTTAAAAATAAACTTTCTCCCTTTCTCCTTCACTCATTTTTTATTCCGCTGCTGTCTTCACCTGCTGTCTTCACGGCAGTTCTCACCTGCAGGTGAGAACTGCCGTTGCTCTGCAGTGCTGAGAAGGACTGTGTGTTCGTACCTTCCAGTCTGTGTAGGTTCTTTACAGTAGCTGTGCAGTAAATCTCTGTGCTGACTGGACCAGTGTCCACAGTCCGTTGGGTTAATGCACACATCTCTTTTAAGCAATCATTGATCTGCAAGACCTTATTTCACTGTGTGATGAGGACATTTATCATTCAGAAGCACAAAGTCAGGATGAATCTGCAGGAGTCAGAGGGAAAACCTCCCTCACTCTCTTTGCTTCACTCCCAGCCTCCCTTATCCCTGCTCGCTCTCCCCATTTCTTCTTTTTCGTTTTCTCACATAAGCTTGCATTCACACAAGCGTGTGCATAAATTCAGTGTTACAATTTGTGTCTACTCTGTTTAAATGGTCTCATATAATGCCATTGCTCTATGCTATAATTATTTATATTATATTCATCTATCATATTTTTCACAGAAATCCTCATTTTTTATGTGACCTCCTGTAAACATGACTTGCAAAGAGCTTGCTGGCATTAGCATAATGGATGTCTGATGGGTCCAGAATTTAAAGGAGAATTCTGACATTTTTGAACCTGGAGCGTATTTTTAGATTGTTTTGGGTTAAACATTTCACTTGGAACTAAAAACATTTTAATTGGGCCAGTATTTAGTTTGATCATTAACTCATTGGCTGCCAATGAAGTCTATAGACGTCAATTTAAATACAACCGTTGACTGCAAATGACGTCTATAGACGTCAATTACGTTTTTCAACGGGGCGGGCTGGGGAACGATCTGGCGGGGCTTGTCACTAAATATCAGATCACAGATTTCAATGATAACTTGGGCGTTTCAGCCTGTATTAAAATTGTATGAAAATGGCTGGCAGCCAATGAGTTAAAACAGAGGAGGTGAAGGGCAATCAGAAAACACTGCAGTAAATTAGTTCTTCTGGCCACTGAACATGCTAAAATATCATGACACATGTCGGGAAGCATGGAGTGTTTATCTGCGGAGGTACACGTGTGCATATTTACCTCACTAAATGTAAAGAACAGTTTTAAAACCACTGTTTAGGAAGGCAGTGCCTTAACTCAGCATTCATCTGTAGCAGTCCAGCAAAGTCCACAGTGAGTCCATAAGGCCTGAAACACAGAAACCTAATAAGCAGAGTGGGATGGGGTGATGTCCAAATTCTTATGGACTTGAGTGTATGTCCCCTAATAAGCAGTGTGGGATGGGGCAATGTCCAAATACTTATGGACCTGAGGAGCATCTGTCGGGAGTCTAGACAAGTCAAGTCTGGGAGCGTGCACTGGTGCCGCCCTTCTTTCCTTAGGTCACTGGTTAGTGTCCAAGTCTTACAACCATACAGTAAAACAGGTAGCACCAGGCCCCTTAAAGACTTGGACCTTCGTTCTCCTGCAAAGATATCGGCATCACCAAATACCTCTGTCCAGTGACCTCATGACTCTATAAGCTCTTCCCAGGCATCTCTCGATCTCAAAGGTCGATGACCCAGAAACATGAATGTCACTGCTGAGATAAGTGAATGTGTCTACAAGTTCAACACTTTCACCACATGCAGATACACTACTGATGGCTGAATCCACAAAGTAATTAAAAGCCTGGATCTTAGTCTTGATCCAGGACAATCGCAAACACAGACACTCCAATTCCTCACTCAGCTTCTCAAGTCCTGCAATCAGGGTATCCATTGATTCCACAAAGATTGCAGCATCGTCCGATAAAACACAGTGGACCAACACCAGCAGATGACATGGCACCCCAAGTCATCATTGACTGTGGAAATTTCACACTGGACTTCAAGCAACTTGGATTCTGTCCCTCTCCACTCTTCCTCTAAACTCTGGGATTTGATTTCCAAATGAAATGCAAAATTTACTTTCATCTAAAAAGAAAACTTTGGACCACTGAGCAACGGTCCAGTTCTTTTCTCCTTAGCCCAGGTAAGATGCTTCTGACACTGTCTCTGGTTCAGGAGTGGCTTGACACTAGGAATGTGACACTTGCAGCCCATTTCCTGGACACATCTGTGCATGTGCATGGTGGCTCTTGATGCACAGACTCCAGCCTCAGTCCACTCCTTGTGACACTCCCCCAAGTTCTTGAATCGGCTTTGGTTGACAATGTTTTCAAGGCTGTGGTCATCCCTGCTGCTTGTGCATCTTTTCCTTTCATACTTTTCCCTTCCAGTCAACTTTCCATGAATATGCTTTGATCCAGCACTCTGCGAACAGCCAGCCCTTTCAGCAATGACCTTCTGTGGTTTACCCTCCTTGTGGAGGGTGTCAATGAGTGTCTTCTGGACAACTGTCAAGTCAGCAGTCTTCTCCATCAGTCTGGTTGTGTGTACTGAACCAGACTGAGAGATTCATGGTATTTATACTGCATAAACAGTGACGTCCTCAAACTTGAATTGAAATATTCTAACATTTTGAGATATTTTTTCTATAGTTTTGAGCTGTAGGGTGTAATTATCAAAATTAAAAAATACTTGAAACATTTTAGTTTATACGTAATGAGTCTAGAATATATAAAATTTTCACTTTCTGAAATAACTGACAAAAATATTCAACTTTTTCACGATATTCTAATTTTTTGAGATGACTTGTACGTGCGAAGGGTGAAAACAACAACCTTATTCCCTACAGGCTGATTCAGATTATCCCTTCTTTTCTCTAATGCATAATGTAGTTGAGAAAAACAAACTCCACTTGTAGTTCATCACAAAGTTGATGCTTTCCTGACAGATAGCTACAGTTTCATGCCATCCATCATTTTATCTAATGTCAGTGTCTGTGCGGGAAACGTTGGCGGTGATGTATGACAGTGCGTGTGGGTGGATGCTGGTGAAGCACTGAGAAGCATGCAAAAGTATATATCTGTCTGCTGTGCATGCTCATTTGGTTTTACGACCATGTGTGTGTGTGTGTAGTTCTGTATTGTAATGTGATTGCCTCAGGTTTTACCTCTGTCACAGAGCTAATGCTTTCAATTTCATTTATTTGTTTGTGTGTTACCTGTTAGCAGAATTACTCAAAAATTGTCATACCAATTTTGATGAAATGTGGCTGGGAGCTGGTCATGAGCCAAGAAAGAATGTGTTAAATTTTGGCATGGATAACTGAGACATACAGCATTTTTAACATTTTTATCAATTAAGTACAAACTGCTAAAGTGATTTTTATGGAACTTCTTGGAGGATGTGGCATGGGACGGCATAGAACACATAAAGACTTGGATCAGATCTGGATAAAGGGGCGCATCCAGAAATGCTTTTTCTTTCACTTTATAGCCCCCTTCTCACTTTCTGTCACAAGTGAAGTGTGGATGAGAACCCCGACGCAGAGATCAGAGATGGTTTAAGTAAAATTACAGCCTTTATTAAACAGAGCAGAGGTCAGTACACAAGTAGGCAGTCCAATCTGGCAACAGTTTCCGTGAGGGAAGAGGCAAACCCACAAACCAGAAGATAGAAAAATGGGTCCGTTAACAGGAGGTTAATCACTAGAAACACACACGAGAAGTAAATGCAAGAAAGTGGCAATGAAAGCACGATAATCAAGCAAGACACAGAGGGACACTGGGGTTTTAAATAAGCTGGGAAGTAATCAACGTGATGTGAAACAGGTGAGGGCAATCGGTGATGGGGAACAGCTGAGGAGAGACACAGAAAGTAAGGCAACACTGGATTCACACAGTGTGCACAGAAAAACAACTCAGAACCAAATAACACAACAGAATAAGCACTAAGAAAATGTAGCAAATATAATAACTAAGAACTGAACACACAAGACAAATACTAAAATAGTCAATCAGATATATAACGAAGGACAGCACACAAGATTAAGTAAAACTGCAGTAATAATAATCTACTTTCGGCTTCTCCCAATTTCAACTCGGGGTCACCACAGCAGATCCCACATGGATCTGCATGTAGATTTGGCACAAGTTTTAAACTGCAATAAACTTCAGAAACAAACCCCAAAAAGGAACACTAGAAGGAGGCAGAGGACAAGACACACAAACCGTGACACTTTCATGAATATGCATCCTGGAAGGTCATGTTTTGAAACCTTGTCCTTACCTTGGAAAACCTTAGAGGTTCCGTGATATTCCATCATTGTGATCTTGTTTTAAATATGAATGAATTTTCAAGATGTTCAAAAATTTCATTTTTTCCATTGCGACCTTCATTCTTTGGTAATCCTTTGCACTTCTGTGGAGCCCATTACATTGTCATACATGCCATAGCACCACCAGTAGGTGCTCTGGAAATACCATAATTATGCTAAAGTTATATTATGTGCATGCTATGGTGTCATGATCCTAATATCTGTCCCTTGGTGTCTGTCGCCTTTTATTCTGTCTCTAGTGCCCTCTCTGCTCTCTGGCTCCCTCTGATGTTCTTCACTCTGTATCTTATGTCCTTTGTCTTTTCACTCCCTCTCTCCCTGTTCTCTGGCTCCTCCAGTGTCCTTTTATAGTTACACTATTCTCTCTGGCCCCCACACACATTTCTTAATTAGCTAATTAGTATACACCTGTCTCCACTTTGTTATCCCCTCCACATTATTTTTGTTCCTTCCTCTGCACTTTTCTGTTTGCGGGATTATCCTGGTTTGTTTTCTAGTTGTTGCCTTGTTGATTCCTCGTGCGTTCCCCTGTGTTATCTCTACTCTGCCTACTTTATTTTGGACTCTGCTTGGACATTTAACAACAACTAGTAAAATAAATACTTTTATTTTACATCTCTGCCTGTGTGTGCCTGCATTTGGGTTCAGCCTAAAGTAAAAACCTGACATACGGTCTCTGTGGTTATGCTATGGTTGTTTTTGTACATGCCACATGGTACAAGTACAGCACATTACGTCATCACACCGCACACTAGTCTGGCATGTTGCATCATCAAACCGTTTGCTAGAACACATCCGTGGGCAACAACATGATATTTGCATGCAGGTTTCTTGTGGTTATAGACTGTGACCTCCCGAGATACATATCCATGAAAGTGAGAATAGGGTTTAACATTTTGAAATATAACATTTTAAAAAATCATCACTTTCTCAACAAGAAAAGGCATGAATCTACAAAAAGATTCACCATAGAACAAATGGTTTTGAAGCATCTCTGATGGATTTGCACGCAAATCCACTTGTGGTTGGAGGGGGAACTGTCAGCCTTCAGCCCTTCTTGTTTTTCCCACCTAGAGTTAAGTTTTGAGACTTGTAACAATTTATTTGGCAGATGTGGTTCTGGATGTGAATGCTGGAAATTGTGAAATGATAGTCAAATGATAATTTACTTAAATGCTTATACAGTATATGTCATGTCACAAAGGGACACTATTGCATGGCTGGTACCGGATTGACAATTGACTCGTGTTGCCGTAGTGAAGCTGCCAGTGATGGCTGACCTATGTTACCAAGGTGAAGCTGCCGTTGAGGGCTGACGTGTGTTGCAGTGGTGAAGCTGCCATTGAGGATTGACTTGTGTTGCCATGGTGAAGCAGCCATTGAAGGTTGACTTGTGTTGCCATGGTGAAGCTGCCATTGAGGGTTGACTGCCATTAAATTGATTCTGCAGTAAGTGATTGTGAACTCGGTTTTTGGATATTGTACATGCGCCGCTGCCTTTTGACAATTTCTGACATTTTGGTTAATATCTGCCGTGAGGGTAAACCCAACATTAAAAAGAAATCTTTTATCAATAATATTTTGGCTGAAGAGAGGCTGCTGCAAGGTAGTCATAACTCTTTGTACCTGGGAGAATGGATGGAATTTTCTTCAGAATTAAAGGACAGCCATGTTGTAATTTGATATGTGAATGATGGTAACAGTTTATGCAAAGGTATTTGTAATAAGCTTTAGTGAATTAGTAATAATAATATTGATAATAATATAAGTCCTTATAAGCTGCTTATTAACATCATTATGTGTTAACTGAACTATATAAGTTAATAATACCATCATAAACGTGATTATGGTTAGATTGTAACATGTGCATAAGCACCTATAACAAACCTGTTAACAGTAAACAAACTGCTTCAGAACATTAATAAAAGCCTTATGCCTTTTTTTAGAATTGTTTATGATAACATTACAAACACATGTATTTGGTTTACCTGTTATGTCATTTTTTAACATTTAGCTTTTTTGTTGCGTTATTGAGATTAATACATAATTAATTAGGCATTTTGGAGTTTTACCCTGTGAACGAGAGGGCTGCTTCAATGTGACTTCGTGTCGCAGAGAGGAATCTGACTGTTGTTTGTGCATATGTACCAAGCGGCAGTTCAGAGTACCCATCCTTCTTGGAGACTCTTAGTGGAATCCTGGAAAAAAGTTTCTGCAGGGGACTCTCTCATTCTACTGGGGGACATCAGTGCTCACATTGGTAATGATGGAGAAACATGGAGGGGAGTGATTGGGAGGAACACCCCCCCCCCTGATCTAATCCCGAGTGGTGTATTGTTGCTGGACGTTTGTGCTTGTCATGGATTGCCATTTACAAAGACCTTGCTCAAGCACAAGGGTGTTCATAAGTACACTGGGTACCAGAGCACCCTAGGTCAAAGGTCAATGATCGATTTTGTCATCATGTCATCAGACCTGAGACCATGTATCTTGGACATGTGAGTGAAGAGAGGGGTGGAGCTGTCAAATGATCACCACCTGGCGATGAGTCCAGTCAGATGGCGGGCTAAGCCACTGAACTGACCTGGAAGACCTAAACAAGTTGTGAGGGTTTTCTGGGAACATTTGGTGGAAAAACCTGTCCAGATGACCTTCAACTCACACCTCCAAAGGAGCTTCATGTACATCTTAAGGGAAATCGGAGACATGGAGTTGGAGTGGTCCATGCTCAAGGCTTCCATTGTTGAGGCACCTGCTTTGAGTTGTAGCCAGATGGTTGTTGGTGTTTTTTACGGTGGCAACCCAAGAACCCGCTGGTGGACACCTGCAGTGTGGGAAGCCATCAGGCTGAAGAAGGACACATTTCGTGTCTGATTGACACAGAAGTCTCCGGAATCAGTGGATGGGTACCAGCAGACCAAAAGAACTGCAGCCTCAGTGGTTGATGAGGTAAAGATTCGTGTGTGGGAGGAGTTTATAGAGGCCATGGAGAATGACTTTCAGTCGCCCTCAAAGCGGTTCTGGAAAAACTGTCACACAACTCAGGAAATACAGGCAGTTCTTAGCCCAAGCTGTTTTCAGCATGGGTGAGGAGGTGCTTACCTTGACTGGGGATATCATTGGGCAGTGGAAGGAACACTCTGAGGATCTCCTCAACCCTACCGACATGCCCTCCTTAGAGGAGTCAGGGATGGAAGGCTCAAATAGATCTGGTGCCATCTCCCTGGCGCAAGTCACTGAAGTAGTTAAAAGACTCCTCAGTGTCAAGTCGCCAGGAGTGGATGAGATTTGCCCTGTTTCTGGATATTTTTTGGCTGTCATTACTCACACACCTGTACAATGTTGCATGGAAGCCTGGGACAGTACCTCTGGACTGGCAAACTGGGGTGATGGATACCATCTTTAAAAAAGGGAACTGGAGAGTGTGTTGCAATTATAGAGGAATCATATTTCTCAGCCACCCTGGGAAAGCCAATGCCAGGGTGCTAAAGAGGAGACTTAGACCGATAGTTGAACCTCAGATTCAGGAGGAGCAATGTGGGCACCGTCTTGGTTGTGGAACAGTGGACCAAGTCTTTATCCTAGAAGGGACTTGGGAGAATGCCCAACCAGTCTACATGTATTTTGTGGACTTATAAAAGGTGTCCAACCAGGTCCCTCGAGGTGTCCTGTGCGGTGCTGTGGGAGTATAGGGTACTGGGTCCACTGTAAAGCGCGATCCGGCCTTTATACGACCAAAGTACGAGTTGTGTCTACATTCTTGGCATTGCATCAGACCTGTTTCCGATGGGTGTTGGACTCTGCCAGGGCTGCCCCTTGTCACCAATCCGGACCTCAGAATTGCATCTGTTCGTTTTGTGGATGATATGGTTCTGTTGACTTTATCAGACAGTGACCTCCAATGTGCAGTGGCCAGGTTTGAGGCTGAGTGTGAAGCAACTAGGATGAGAATCAGCACCTCCAAATCTGAGACCATGGTCCTCTATTAGAAAATAGTGGATTGTCCCCTCCGGGTCAAGGGAGAATTATTGCCCCAAGTGGAGGAGTTCAAGTATTTTCGGGTCTTGTTCACAAGTGGGGGTAAGATGGAGCATGAAATCAATAGACAGATTGGTGCCACATCTGAGGTCCTGTGAAGAAAGAGTTGAGCCAGAAGGCGAGGCTCTTGATTTACGAGTCAATTTACGCTCCTATCCTCACCTGTGGTCATCCTCACCTGTGGTCATGAGCTTTGGGTATTCCTCCACAGGGCACCTGGGCTTACACTCAGGGACACCGTGAAAAGCTCGAATATCTGGGAGGGACTCAGAGTAGAGCCGCAGCTCCTTCATATCGGAAGGAGCCAGCTGAAGTGGTTCGGGCAACTGGTGAGAATGCTCTCTGGTCATCTCCCCATGGAGGTCTTCCAGGCACGTCCAACTGGGAGGAGGCCCTGGGGAAGACCCAGGACACATTGGAGGGATTATATCTCCCAACTGGCTTGGGAATACCTCGGGATTCCCCAGAAAGAGTTAGTGGATTTGGCCGAGGATAGGAAAGTGTGGTCTGAGCTGTTTAGCCTGCTGCCACCATGACCCAGACCCAGATTAATGGCATAAAATGAATGAATGAATGAATGAAAATCCTTGATCTTGATCTACTAACAGTTGACTGTACTTTTTGCAGCTATTGGATCTAAAGCAAGAACAATGCCTTTTTAAGGTTAATAAAGCCTTTATTATTCACTTATTAACAGCCAACTATACTTTTTTGAAGCTACCGATATGAAGTGAGAACAATACCTTTTTAAGGTTAATAAAGCTGATATTGCCTTATTAAGGTTAATAAATCCTTTATTATGCACGTATTAACAGTTGATTTTACTTTTTGCAGCTACTGGATCTAATGCAAGAACAATGCCTCACTAGCACTTATTACAAGGTCCTGAATATAAGGACTTACCATGAATGATTTCACAGGGAGTGAGACATTTTTAAACATTAGATTTGTTTGGATAAAACCTAAAATGTCCAGTTTTAGCCATACTCTCTTCTCTGAGAGAACAGCTAAAAAAAAAAAAAAAGGAATCCTTTCTGCTGCTCCAAACATTGGAACCTATTCTGTCTTAGTCCTGAGGGAAGCAGGCACAAGGAACAACAAACAAGTAAATCAAATTCTTTAGTGCTGTCCTATCCTTCTTCTCTTGTTATCTCTCCATTTCCAACATGCTGAAAGGAAAATAATTCACACAGCAAAGGGTTCTATAGGCTTGAGTGGTAATGAAATTACTGTTTTACACAAAAAGAAATGTCTTGTAGCAGTTGGAACATATACAGTATGTTTTCGTGAACAGTCTAGTTGTTAAAAAAAAATCACCTTCCTGCATTAAATATAACTCAATTAGAAATCCATAACCTTCGGAAAACCTGCTTTTGAGTGTCACAGAGGGGTCAAGCTTATCCCAGCGTACATGCCACTCCTATTCAGCTGTTCCATCCTTCTTCCAGCTTTTAAAAGATTCAAAGGATTCAAAGTGTTTATTGTCATATGCACAGTTGGAAACATGTTTCCCCGTACAATGAAATTCTTACTTTGCTGTCCACAGAGAATGCCAGTAGTCTAAAAGAATCTAAGTATAAACAGATAAGAGAAAAAAAGGGGGCATTTAAAAAAAAAAGCAGCAGCAACAACATAAGAGTAAAAACAGTGGAATGGTAACTGAATGTGCAAAAATTACGCATGTGCAATTTCGCATGTGTAAACTAAGCAATGGAGTGTGCAATTACGCATGTGCAAACTGAGGGTGCTGTTTCATGAGATAGTCTATGGTTGTGTTATGGTTATTAACTCCTCCTATTCAGCAGTTTAGGAGTCTGATGGCAGAGGGAAAGAAAGCGTTTTTCAGTCTGGAAGTCCTGCATTTCACACTTCTGTACCTCTGGCCTGAAGGTAGAAGTGTGAACAGTCCGTGCTGGGGGTGGGTGGGGTCATTGAGGATGGAGGCAGCTCTCCCGCGGACTCTGCGGTG
>OMMV01068271.1:0-12910 GCA_900302635.1 Chatrabus melanurus
TTGCACTAACACAGTTGAGGAAGTCTTATGGATTTTGCTGAGAAGTTTTAAGAGTCAAAGAATTGTATTTGATTTTTATAATAATTTATTGCATTTATATAGCGCTTTTCAAGGTACCCAAAGCACTTTACAGTGAAGGGGGTACCTCACTAACCACCACCAGTGTTTAGGCAGTTTGCGCCAGAACACTCACCACACACCAGCTTGAGGTGAAGAGTGAGGTTATGAATGAATCAGCCAATTATACTGGGGGATGATTTGGGGGCCAGATTGAATGAGCCAGGTTGGACAGTTTAGCCAGGACACCGGGGAACCCCCTGCGATAAGTGCCACGGGATCTTTTATGACCAGTGAGTCAGGACCTCAGTTTTACGTCTCATCCGAAGGACGGCACCTCCTACAGCACAGTGTCCCCGTCACTGCACTGGGGCGTTGGGATTGATGGATCACCCAGAGGGAAGGGTGTCACCTACTGACCACCAACCGACACCACTTCCTGCAGCAACTCAGTTTTCCCTAGAGGTCTCCCACCCGAGTACTGACCAAGCCCACATCCACTTAGCTTCAATAATGGAGCTAAGGCAGGATCCATTGGTCTGCTGGTGTTTATGTATTCAGAGTTTTCCCATAAAGGGAAATCTCAACCATTTGGTAGAGGGCTGTATTTACTCAACAATGGGGTTGTTTGAATATAAAAAGAAAACATGATTGTTATTATTGCCCCAAATGAATACAAAATGAAAAGAAAAATATTTTTCTGTGCTGTTTTCTTGGTGTGGCCATTAAAAGGTTAACGCACCAGAAATCCGTTCAATTGCATCGGCTTCCTTGATACCACTGCACTGTGCATCTGGCACACTCCAATTTAAAGGGAAGGACAGGTGATGTCAGCTGTCACAGTGATCAGATCTCAGTCAGATTTCAATGTGGTCACTGGACACATTTCAAATACCAGGTGTCAGTATAATCAGGTTCAAATCATATTTAAATACTATGTGGATACAAGGGACTTCTTAGATGATCCGCTAGGACAGTTAACCGCACAGCAATCTATATTATTACATATATTTGAAATAAAATGCTCAGAAAGGACGGACACAGTCCTCCACAACAGCTAGCAGCCATGGCTAGTGGGGCTCTGGTAGCTGAGCTATGAGTCGGAGGAAAGACCGGCGCAAACCGATGATGTCATACACGAGCAGGATGCACAAGCGGAGAGAAAAAACCTTGTGAAAACTCATTATTTTTTGCTTTTAATGTTGTATTGGGGTCACTAAATTTATTCTCATTCAGGGTGGGCATTTAAGCAACTTTCATAGAAAAAGGTGGTGGGCGGATTTTCGAGGGGGCACATTCCTACGTGTGAGTACGGTATATGATGAACCATAAATATACAACGGCAAATGATGTGACCAGTAAATTTTCATGGCATCAGGTATTCTGCAGTATCCACCTACGCTGTACCTCAGATTGCAGTGAAAATAGCTGCAATCGCTTCATGAGCAACATTTTATCATTGAATACATTTTAAAAATTTGTATATTGTATAATATACCCCACACATATTCACTGCTGCTGAGAAGCCCTATTGGCTCAGATTTAGAGAGAAATGTAGTTGAAAGCTCAACAGCAAAAAGGGAGAAAGACAAAAAATAATTGTTTGCACAAATCATTTAATTAGTTTTCATCAATTTTATTAGGCTGCCACAATTAGTTTGCAATAATATGAAAGCCTCTAAAAATACATGACGTATTTCTCCTTCACAATGAGGGAATTATAAATAATACACAATGAGCTGTACTTTGGATGTCAGCGTCACACATTTTACTGGATGGGTATATAAGTGGCAGCAGGGACGCTGAAGTGCTGCCAGCGTATGGAGATGAATGTTTGCTGCCTCTGCACATGGCCTGATCTGTTGCTTCAGCCCTCTTACATCATGGCACGCACCCTGGGGCATTCTCTCTACCGAGGCGGCATTCTGTATTTAGAGCCTGATTTATACACAAACACACATGCCACTGGGGAAGGCGCAATAAGTGTTTTTTTTCCCCCTGTCGCAATTGCCAGAAATATAATGATCTTCCCACACTTCAGTCTGCCTATAAGGAAAGGGAAAATACATGTAGCCAAGAGTCATTTTGAGAGCCAGAATTAAATGGAGAAAATAAACAACAGATGGTTTAAAATATCGTGAATGTAATCAGATCAGTGTAACGTAAAAATTAACAGTTTTTGTTCATTCCTATTTGCAATTCCGAACCATTTTCACCTGTGTTTCCTTCCACTCTGCGTGGTTTGTGCGATTTGCATGGCACTGCAGAGCTCAAGCGACGTCCCACGGATGTGTGGAATCATGAGGCGATGTTGAAGTCAAATCCACCCGGTTAACATCACGTCGGGAACTGAAACCAAAAGAAAAAATAAAATAATTTCTCTCTCTCTCTCTCTCTCTCCTTCTGTCTCGCTCTTTGTTATGCTGACTTTGTTCTCAGGTTGTTAGAGAGCACGTTGCTCAACGCAGAAGTGAAGGAAGGAGAGATTTTGCCTCCCACCATTCAGAGGCTGATGAAAGGATACAACAAGTACCTCAGGCCGTTCTTTGACAGTAAGGAAACTGCAGACACATGCAGCCATGAAATTGACAGAACACTCCGGGGAAAAGCGCGTTTGAAAGGAAACAGGAGGGGCTCAAACAGCAATTTTATACTTGTGCTCATCCATTCTGAGTAACATCAAATTTTACTTCATGCGACTCTTATAAAATCTAATAAAGCAAACATCGGTTTGGCCCATAATGTCTGTTTGCTGTGGAGAGCGTGTGTATGTGCGCACTGTAGTGTGTTCCTGCTGTGATTTTAATCAATACCGGAGCTGTCTGAGTTTTCACCATATAGGAGACTGATTTATGCGCGCTCATGCACTGCAGTCTCAGTGTACATGTTCACAGACAAGATGTAAAGTCGTTCCTTGCAAATCTGTTGTTGTTGCTGTTCTGAGCGCTGAGAATCCTTACTTCTCCCAGCTTGGAATGCAAGTTCAGCACACACTGATGGAAAAAAAAAAAGTACCACCAGACACAAGCAGACATACAAATGGGGTAATTTCATTTTTATTGATTTCAGGTGTTGATTGTTTTTTTTAAATCACTTAGCCTATCATAAGTCAGATGCTGACAAGAGTGCAAAGGGATACTTGGCAATTGCTTTACTCCAAAAGAAAACTAGAGCGGCACTTACTGCATACCTCTGCCAACAAACCAGATCTCTTAGGAGCAGTTCTTAAATATTAGCGCTCTACACATGCCTAATTTTTAACCTTCAGCAAGGAGGTTATGTTTTCACTACTGTTTGTCTGTTTGCCTTTTAGCAGGATTATGCAAAATCAACCGGAATTATGTTCTTGAAAATTGGGCTGAGTCCACACTGCTCCATTTTCATTGGGAGCGCCGGCTCTAAATGAATATGGCACGTGGCGGAATCTGTAATCTGTGTCCACATTAAAGCCGTATTCATTTCTTCTTTGGCGTTTGGAACATGCTGTAGTGCAGAACAAACTGAAAGGGTGTCATGTTTTGCCATCAGGTGGCAGGAGGCTGTTAGTGACGTGGGTCCACTCAGCAGAAGCACCGTGCTTTCTGTGGTCCGTAGATATGCAATGTGCAGATAACATGTTTATCTCTAAACATGTTATTAAAATCGACAACCATGTCAAAAACACTCCGTCATTGCTTACCTGTGGAAATGTTTGTACTCTTCTGCACTTCACAGACACGTTCACAGCGACAGGACATACAGCTGCTTCCTTCCACTGGCGGTTAATATTACTGCACCATTTCCCAAAATACACGGATACAGTGTCCACACACAGAAATGATTGCGGCGTTTTCATTTCGATCCACTCAGAAGAGCGTTTTTGAAATGCTCCGTTTTGGGGTGGCGAAAACGGTGGATGTGGATGAAAGGCCAAAACGGATAGATACTTAGCCATTTTCCTGTGAAAACGGAGCAGTGTGGACTAGGCCTTGGTGGAAGGGTGGGGCAGGGGCCAAGGAGGACACCATTAACATTTAGAGTGGATATCATGAAGGGAGCAGACCCGCAATTTTTTTTATCCCACTTTCTTTAACATTGCAAGATAGGACATTTTTTTAAAACATTTTTGTGAATTTCCCAAGAGATAATGCACAGATATTTTTGAAAACAAATTGTGCATTATCTCTTGAGGTGATGGAAGCATGGATGAGGGTTTCAGCCACAGAATCAGAAAGTGACAGCCGGAGATGTTTGTGAGGTAGGAATAAAGCTGATTAGGTGATGGATTTGACGTGATGGAGAGATGAAACTGCCGTCCACATCAGGAGAAGATCTCCAACCTTCTGCAGAGGATGGTGTGGGAAAAGGTGAGTGTCAAAGGCTGCCGAGAGGTCCAAGAGGATATCAACTCTCTTATGTGTATAATTCAATAATTCAGCTTATCCATAGTCATAATAGTCAACTATGACTAGGTAGTACCCGGCTAGTCGACGACTTTTCTTCCAGTTGACTAGTCGGGTACTACCTAGTCATAGTTGACTATTACGACTAGTTATCCCATCAACAAACATATAGACTCCGTTGAGGGTAGATAATATATGATAATAATATTTTTGAAAAATATTAGAGACTGAAACTGTGAACAATGATCATTGGTAGTTTATTTTTATTGTTGGATGAGCTGAATTATTGAATTATACACATAAGAAAGTCGGATAATTCAGATAGCATGATTTTCCTACAATTTAAGGGTAAATCATTAACAAAAACAATGTGTTTCAGATAACTGTTTAATGCATTTTTTGCCTTTCATGCTCAATGTCCTTTTCCTGTGACATGGTATCCTTGCAGAGATTGTTTCTGCGAGGACAGAGATCAAGCAGCAACCAACGCAGGACAACATCCACCTGCAGCCAGCACTCTCTTCATTTAAGGGCTTTAAATAATTATCTAGTAGAACCACAACATTGTTTTCACGTGGTTCACTCTGTTAATGCCATGTTTTCAATTTGGAGTTTCATTGCTTAGATTTGACCGTATTAATTTATTGTCAAGCTTAGTCGTCGACTAGTCAACTAATGACTTTCAGTAGTTGACCCAACCTCAGATAATTTGTACTTCCCTTGCCTGTTAAGAGTCCGCAGCATAATCCATTCTTGTAGTCCATTCTTTATTTTCCATTAACTTAAATGTAAACAAACAAAAAAATCACCATTAAATATCTATATAGAGCAAAACTGCATTTGTCCTTTTTTTAAAAAAAAGTTCAAACTGAGATTATTCCTATCATCATCAAACTTAAATTCTGTGTTTCCCCACAGACAAATGAACAAACTAACAAAAACTCTGCAACCAAATGCACTATGTCTTTGTACTCTATGTACTATACCCAATAAATTGCACTGTTATTGGACAATTGATCAATTAATCATTACTTCCTGCAACTGACAGAGGAGGGGTGGAGATTATGTGATGTTTCAGTAAAGAGTTGGATTGATTTGGGTAGCGATCCAAATGTGCCTTATGTTGTTTTGTTTTTTGGTTGTTTTTTTTTTTACGAGATAAGGTTTCCTCTTATCTTATTCTTTAGCATTCTGACCTTATGATATCAGAAATATGATGGGAGTTGTCAGTTGTTCGAGGTTGACCATCAGGGAGCCATCTCTGAGTGCCCTTCCAGTTTAAGATTATGTGTATCCGTCCGTTCAAGCGGTATGTGGCATGTCAGATAATCTATTACAAGTACGAGTGTGTGCGTGTGATCATTTTTAGTGCCGTTGCCAGAGGCACACGCTCTTGCGAGGGCCTTGGTCTCTATGTAACTACATGAATGTATGTATTTTCGCAAGATAGCTTTATAACGTCTAATCCGATTCTGACCAAACTTGACAGGTACATTGTGCCTATGGATGGAAAGAAGTGATTTGATTTTGATTAGGGTCAGTCATCTTTCAAGCTCAGGGGTTAGGGTCAAATTTCTGGTCCCATGCTCATAGACAGGAACTGACAAATTTTCGAGAAATATTTTCAAATATTACATTATTTATTGTTGTGAACTTGACTGTTTAAAGTCGATGTACCATTTTCTCTCCATGGCTGATACTTTGAAATGTGGATATCACATCTTTGTGCTGTCTGACCACTTTTGATCTAATTCCACTTACCGACAGCACGAACAAAGTGTTGGTATTTATATCCTTAACCCAAGAATTCTAAAAGAGCCCTTTAAAAAATGATTAGCATTCAGAAAGTCCTACATTTAAACAATTTCTTTCATTACTGTGCAGTTTTTGTGGGCATTTATTCTTACTAAATATGAAGAAATACACATGCATGGTGGTAGTATGTCCATGCATGCACATGTGGGTACACACCGACACACGTGTCAGGTTCATTTCCGTGTCTTAAAGAAGTGCAGACAGATATGAGCGAGACAAGGAGGATAGGGAGATGAGACAGAGACGTGGTAAAAATACCCCTCTTTGATGGTGAATATGAAAACTAATTCCCTGAAGGAGGCTCACACTCGACAGACTGCAGCTGTTGCCAGAGATGTGGGAGTCTTTAGCATTTAGAAATATGCTGTCCTCAAATAACTTTTCATTATACAATACCGGCCTTTATTATACATCTCTGTACCTTCGCTGTGTCCTCTGTTCTGTCACTCACATATACGCTCTCACTTTAGTATACGTCTTGCGCAGAATGATGGAGTGTGGTGTGGAAATATACACAGGCAGCTGAATAAATTTCACTTTGTTTTGTTTTTTCTCTAGATGGTCCTGTAACAGTGGGCATGAGCTTGGACATCGCCAGCATTGATACCATCTCTGAGATCAACATGGTGAGGCGATATTTTGGCCGCCACGTCCTGCTGTAATTTCACATTAAATTTCCCAAAAATTGCTTTGGAGCAGTCATTGTTAGTGTTTCCTGATGTCCTGCTAACACTGGCCTAATACATGCGGTACGGAGAGTGTTTGAAGGATTGCTCACAGTGTAGCAACTGGATGTAGTTATGCAGTGCACATGATGTGACGTCAGGACTTTACCAATGGAAAAAATGTGTTCTGTGTCCTTGCTGACCTGAAGCAATGCTGAGGATTATATTTGCTTGAGGCACAGATGGACTCAGAGGCTTGATGCATATAACTAACAATGCAAAAAACAAACAAAAAAACAGCTGACTGATGGAAGACGAATTGACAAAATAGCCCTGGTTTGCAGAAAACTGCCGCTTGTCTGTCAGCATATTACTGTATTGGCCCAAACATAAGAGTGGGGGTTTTTTTCTCAGAAATATATCTCAAAAATATGGGGTGGTCTTATTACCACAGACTAGACTTTTACATGTCATGCATCTGCAACAGTAGATTGCACCAAATACCTGTGAAACCTGTGTACCCATAGACAACATACAGATATGAATGTGGTATCGATACTTACGTTTTTGAGGACAAGGGATTCATTAAAAGCCATCATGAATGCTAAATCCAACATTTTCAGGACTGTTTTGACAAAATCTAAGCTGGCCGCCAAATAATTTGCGATTGTTTTCTCTGTTTGTTGTCTATGAGCTGAGATATGAAGAAAATAATTTTTTTCTGATTTTGCGTCATCCATTTTAAAAAACACCTGTAACCAGAGTCAATCCCAGGATATCAAGTGTTAACATCGCGATTCTCAATCGGGATGATCCACCAAATAAAATGATACCACTCATCATGGGTTCTGGGGGGTGGGGGGTGCATAGTAGCCCCTCTGGACTCATGGATTATTTCTTTGTCTTTGCCTCTCTTGCCGGTCACAAAACAGGCAACAACAGGCAAACATCATGCTCTTAGTTGGTGTTTACATTTTTGGTGCCAAATGGCACGTCTTTGCAATTTAACACCACAATCGCTTATGTACACAACTTTAACAAGATCACCACAATAACTAGCATATAACCTTCACAAATAACACAATAAATTACAATTATTTGCAATTATTTACAGTTCTCTCAGGAGTCCTTGCTCTCCTGTTCCCATGCCAGAGCAAAGTCCTCCCACGTGCACAAAGCAGCTGCTGTATTCCCCCTGCAATTTTATTTCAACAATGGATCCACGCTATTTCTGCTGCTCAAACTGCATCAGGAGAGAATTATAAAGAGAGCAACAGCATCGCACCATGTCATGTGCTTTTTGTTCCGACTTTGTCTCCCTTGGACGAGACTCCAGAACAGAGACTCAGCTGGTTCATTCATGTTACAGAATAACTCCTCATTCTGTTGGTTTCTAGCCATCGAAACACAAATTTTTTTCAGTCATTTAAAATCTCCATAATCGCTATCATCTTGCCTTTCTGGGAATCTCTAAGGACTTTTTATGCATCTGAAAAGGCCTTGGAGTATGTTGCTGATTCTCTGTCATTACACAAGGGGGGAACATGTGCAGAAAGCTCTGCCTGTGGAGAATTGATTGACATGAAATGAATACCTAAGGAGCCAAGCGAGTACAGTTTGCACTGTTTATTGTGCCCACATTTATTGCTGCACTGCTTTATGCAATCAATCCTGTTTTTTTCTCTCAATCAATATGCTTTTACTAGCATTATTTTCAAAGAAAAGCATTTTATTTTTAAGAAACAAAACTTGGTCTTCAGAAAGCATTTTTCCAAAAATATGTGGGGTTGTCTTATATTTGGGCCACTATTGTATTCACATGCTTGCTGAAGTGGTCTGACCTTTGAGCTCTGCTCTGGCAGGACTACACTGCTACCATATTCCTACGGCAGCGATGGACAGACGAACGCCTGGTGTTCGAGGGCAACAAGAGCCTGAGTCTCGATGGGAGGCTCGTGGAGCTGCTCTGGGTTCCCGACACCTTCATTGTCGACTCCAAAAAGTCCTTCCTCCATGACATCACTGTGGAGAACAGGCTGATTCGTATCTTTCCCAATGGGACAGTCCTTTACGCACTGAGGTGAAGTAGCACATGGTCGTTGTTTTTGTTTCTCTGCTGCCACAGACAATGAAAAGTAGGCCAGGGAACAGAGGAGACTGTGGGAGGAAATGTGGGTGGAAAGTAAGGATTATGTGATGTCAAAGCAGAGGGTGCTGTCAGTTCTTTTATATGATCATTGAATTGTATGAATGTGATCAGGCGACACAAAAAACTATGAGCGATTGAGTCTTCTGCATCATCTTCATTATCATCATTCTTATTGTTGTTGTTGTTTTTGTTGTTCCCTGCACGGAGTCGGACTCAGACCCACAAAACATGAGCGAGTGAGTGACCAACATTGTTCCACAAAATAATTCACAAATAAATGCACACAGGTACTTCAAGTTTTGCATGATGGTCAATGTTAATATAAAGTAGAGGTGAGTCAGATTTGGTGTGTTTGGTCTTACTTTAACATGAGATATTGACACACTGTTGATTGCCATTGTACACCATCATGTCCTGAAGGAATATTATTTTATGCTGCCACCTAGTGGAGGACAGCAAAAAGGCTTACATACAGTGTTGTTAGGAGAGGAAGTCATGATGACTCCATCTCATAATGACAGATTTAAAATGAGACAAATTTTGCATTAAATGTATTCACTTGCATGTAACTGCTGAATAATAATCGTACTGACTGCTGTGCTAGTATGTTACTTGTTTATTAACTGAGCTTCAACAATCCTGATGAAAATGTAAAGCCTGTTTTGTCTTCTTCATAACAGGTATTTGGTCACTGAAGTGTTCTTGTCTGTCGGACTGATGACATGATGATTGAAAAAGATTTCAACTGTTCACCACGAAACATGAATAATTCAATTCAGTTTCTTTCTGTGGTGACAGGAGCAGCCAAAGGAAAGATTATTATTCTTTTTTTTTTTTTGCTGTTTTATTATTTCATAATAGCAACGGTTTATTTAAAAACAGTAATCACACACTGCTTGTGATGAAACCAGTCAATCATACATACATTCAGGTCCATAAGTATTTGCACAGTGACACAATTTTTGTATTTGTGCCTCTGTACACCGCCACATTGTTGTTGAAATGAAACAATGTGTTAGTGGTGAAGACTTTATTTCAAGGGCTTTAACAAAAATATCACGTTAACCATTTCTGAATTATGGCTATTTTTATACACATTCCCTCCATCTTCAGAGTCCAATTAGACAAACTAAATATAAGGATTATTGCTCAAACAAACCATCAATTTTACAACCAGTTTTCTTTAGCCAAGTCAGGGGGTGGATAAATTTCCAATTCAGTGAAAATGCCTCGAACTTTATTTACCTCAGGTCCGGTCAGGGAGCACATGCTAGTGCCGTGCAATACCGTATCCAACATCCTACCCAGGCAGACAACCGGTCCATCCCCATCTCTCGAAATTAGCCATCATTATGCCACAGCCAGGTAAAATGTAGACATCCCCTTGGCCTTCTGCAGCCACTGGGGTCCTCAACACTCAGGCACATGCAGCTTATCTCAATTATTAAAAATGCAAACAGTACGATACTCTGTGGTAAATCTGTCTGGAGGAGGCAGTTCTCAAAACTGCTTGACCATGCATGAAGGAGACTAATGAGGGCTTCTGTGACTGGAGAAACTGTGCATCGTGCAACTTTCGTACACTTTCATAGGTGTACTGGTGGCTTTCAAAAATTAGTCTTCTTTCATGGTCACTCATTTTGGAGAGAAATTATCTGTACAGTGTCATACTGTACTTCTTAATGAATGATGTAAATTAAATCCATGACATATTCAGTGACTTGGAAATATTCATGTATCAATCTGTTCACTTGTCTAAAGAAAACTGGCTGTAAATGTTATGATTTGTATTAACAATGATCCCCATATTTAGTTTGTCCTATTACTTACAACCTCTGAAAATTGAGGGACTGTGCATAAAAACAGCTGTAATTCCTAAATGGTTAATGTGATATTTTTGTTTATTTCCTTGAATTAATGATGAAAGTATACGTACACTACAACCTCATCCTCATGTCAATTGTTTTATTTCATTTGCTTCATTCCATTGTGGTGGTATACAGAGACAACATTTCAATTTATTTTAATTATTTATCTATTTATTTATTGCTTTCAGCTGCTTCCAGTTGCTCGGAGTCGCTACAGCATATCCTGGAGACATCTGCGGTCGAATTTGGCACCAGACAAAATTACAAAAATTGTATCACTGTCAAACTATTTAGGGACCTGGCTGTATCACATGTCACCAGCATTAAGCAAAATTTTATGCGCATCCTGAAATAATTCTGTTACAGTAAAATACACATTCAATAAGAGATGATGCTAACAGAAGCGATATAATGTAAGAAATAAGGCTACGAACTAGTAATAATATTTACAATCCCAACACAAATTCCAGGATTTTTTGCTATTGGCGGGGGCATGTGCACCAACTCTAGATAAATTGGTGGACCCAGTACTGTGCAAACATTTTTAGGTACCCCATTTTTTTTGATTAAAACAAACAAACAAACAAACAAATGCCCCCAGGCATCATTGTCAACAGAAAATCATGTGAAATCCCCACCCCCTCTCAAAAAAATGCAACATAAATAAAATATGAGATTTTTCTGAGATTATTACATTTATCACCTGAAATAAATTATGAGTTATTTTTAAAGGTGAGATGTAGTCAGACATTTTACATATTTATTCATAAATATGAACTATTTAACAGCTTCTTTTTATTTAAAAATAAATTAGACACATTTAATATGCCTAAAACTTTTGCACAGTACTGTAGATGGTAGACTTTGCAGGATACTTTAACAATGAGCAGATATGTGTGCACTGTCCAGAAAATGGCAGGTTTGGCCTGGAGTAGGCCCCATCGCATTTTAGGGTAAATCAATATAAATAGTGTACTTTTTAAAAAATTTATAAATGCAAGATTGGGCATTTTATGTCTTGGCAAAGGTAGTCTGTCTAATTTGTACTTTACTTGTAACCCTCTGATGATGTGATTTTCACAGTTCAGTTCTTTGAACCGCAGCATGGCTGTGGACTGTGAAGGCGCTGTCCGTAGTTCTGATTTGACCTAACCCCGTCCTGTTGTGGCTTGATCTCTCTTGGGATGGTTACACAATGAAACAGAAAACAAATGTCACATGGGAGCGACAGTTGTTGTTTCACGGGCAGCTTTGCAACCGTCATGAGTATACTGTGTCCGTACTTTTCATGTGTAATTATATACAGTATGTGTTATGTGAGACATGTTCATGCGTCAGCAGTGAACTCATGTATCCCTTTAGGACACTAAAGACTACGTCACCATTCATGCACTGCATTGCTCTTCACCAAAGATAATGAGCATATCATCGCACATCTGAGTTGCCATTATGTGCTACTTTTTATTTACGCTTTTATTTTTAAGCAAGTGTGTGACATTGTTACATACCACTGTTTCTGAATGTGTGTCTGCTACAGTGTGTAGGTGCTGCGAGTGTCTCAGGGCCTTTGGCCTGCCCATAACGGCACATTTTGTGGGGTTTGTACTGTTGGAGGAGATGTGGAGACGAGCACAGAGAGCAACAGCAGAGAGGGTAAAACATGTCAAAGACAGTTGGGAGGGGTACGGCTACCTGAGGGAATTACAGCTGCCAAAAGGATGGATTGAAGTGAGAAATCTGAGGTGTTGGAGGAGAAGGACAGCTGTGCAAAATGTTTCAGTGATGTTCCGGGGGGAAAACATGAGAAACCACTGAGGTGATTGGTGATAAAGGTTGAGTGGGTAGCGATTTTAATTAAAAAGCTAGTAAGGCACTCAAAAGAGGGCATTCCTCAAGAAAGACCCAAAAATCTTGCAATGTTTATTTATTTATTTTTTTAAATTTAAATGTTCTTGGTTACACGTTTAATCCCCC
>OMMV01068334.1:0-11541 GCA_900302635.1 Chatrabus melanurus
ATTTGCTAGATCAGACTAAGGACAATCAAAAGTGCTATCATGACCGTAAGAGAGCAGGTAAACCTCGTGTTGCTCTCAAGCCAGGAGAGGAGGTCAGAATGCAGCCTTATCCTGGTAGCCACACATGGACACCGGCCGTTGTGGTCAGACAGCACAGTGCTCCGCGATCCTATGTTGTGGACAGTGGAAACAAGGAGTACCGCCGCAACAGTCAACATCTTCGCACAAGCACTCCAGCCGCCAACCGTCCACGCCACTGGATACGTGATGAGTTATGGACTGAGCCACCAGAGCAGACAGCTGGAAAGGAACAGCTGTCTGCCACTCCATCTGAACAGCCTCACTCGCCTCCCAGAGAACCCTTGAGCCATGCTCAGGCCTGGCCAGGTGAACTGTACATCACTCGGCAAGGCAGAGCTGTCAAGCCGCCCGACAGACTAACTTTATGAGTTATGCACGTGAAGTTAGTGAGGGACAAGGTGTGGTAAAGACACCTACGGAAGTGAAGTGCTGGTAACCTCTACTTCCAAGTTAGTGTGATTAAAAGTTCCTAAGTGTTTGTTACTTTGTTTACTTAAGTCACTGAACTCCAAAGTGGATGTCAAGGTTCATTTAACATGAAGTCAGTACATTTAAGCAGCTAACAATGCTTCTGAGTCATTCCTATGTACATGTTTTTTTGTTTGTTAAGAAGGGAGATGTAATGTATTGAGTTTGTACTCCCATGGCTATGGTCTGTTTTGTCCCAATGCATTACTACATTAATGCTGTATTTTGCACATGCGCAGTTCAATAAAGTCGGCAGTTGGTTCACAGTACAGAGCGTGTACGTTGACCGGAATATATTACACTGTCCACATTACATCCGCATTTCAAAAAGGTTGGAGGTTCATAAGTATCACATAACACATATATTGATGTTTAAATTTTTTTTTAAATGAGCATATTATAAACGTGTTCGTATTACTGGTTTTCACCTACAATGGTGGCCATTTTAAAAATGACAGCCATATTGGACAAAATGGATGAAAATCAATTGGCCCCTAGACTAGATTTATTCAGTGGGTAAAACTCTGTATGTGTGCCAAGTTTGGTACTCTTCACCCAAAGTGAACGATTCTTGCACCATTCAGCAACACTACATATTGTTTGTTTCAGTCCAACTCTTGTGGTGGTGTGCAGAGGCAAAAATTACAAAAATTGTGTCTCTGTCCTTGACTGTACTTCTGGAAGTTCTAACTTAACATTGCACAAACATGTTTATTGCTTTTACTATTATTATTATTATTATTATCTATAATATATAACGCTGCAAGGATGTCTGTCTGTCTGTCTGTCTGTTTGTATGTCCGTCTTATTTCTCAGCCGCTGCTGGGTAGATTTCCATGAAACTTTCCTCGCATAATCAGGGACCCATGCAGATGTCAGTTCTTCAAAAAAATTGACCTCTCAAGAGAGACGTCTCTGTGGGGAGTCCACCTCTCTTTTGAGGCAGGTGGTGTGTGTGTGTCCGCTCCACTGTGTACTCTTCTTCCGTGCACTTCACAGACACATTCACAGTGACAGGACATACCGCTGCTTCCTCCCGCTGGCCGTTAATGTTACTGCATCGTTTCCACCGTCCACACACAGAAACGACTCCAGCATTTTTCCTTTCAATCCACTCTGGAGAGTGTCTGCTCCACTGTGCTATATGCTATCATGGATGCACACATATTTGAATATTATGTTACTGTAAAAGTGGAAAATTCTGCAGGAGGAATGCTGCTTCATAAGTAACGTAGTGTACCAGGAGGTGCTGACAAGATAATTGTGAGAATACATTGTGAGAATACCCAATGACATATAGTCACTGATCGCAATATTCCACCAATAGGTCGTCATAAGCTAAGAATAAATTGGAAATTTTTGGAGAGATAGTTCCTAAAAATTCAAGGCTACATCAGTTTGGTGTCTGGCAGTATCCTTTGCAGTATAATCCTCATCACTTTATTCTTTCTCAACTAAAAAACACCACTGATGCATGGTACATACTCACAGGCACTGTCTACTAGGTATTATTATTAGTATTGCTTCAAGTCTTATTAATCAGATCACTTAAATAATCTTTGAGATCACATCACAACTATTTCTAATTATACATCAAATACAGTTGCTTTTCAAATGATATAATTATGGTAATATTACATATCAGGACTGTGTGAAATCTCATCGCAAAACACACACACACACACACACACAAACTAAAATATGAAAATAAATACAATAAAATAAAATAATGCAATTACTTGGATATTATTGTTCTTTAGGCTGCTGATGCAAGAAAACTGGAAAATGATCTGTCAACAAACACCGGGAGACAAAGTTAATGGGGGCTCACACTGACAGATAATGAGGGAGAAACAATCAGAGAAAAGACTGTGCCTAAAAAAAATAAATAAATAAAAAAATATCTGACAATTCTGCATATATTCAAATATCTCTCACTGTGTGAGCTACTTGCTTGCTAACAAGGCCAAAATAAAGAGCTCGGTGTGCTGATGAGCGCCGCTGAAACAAGACATGAAATAGTGCAGGAGTGGTGTTTTGCTTCATTGATTGGAAAAGCAATGATACATGATTATGTTCAGACAGCGAGCTGGCTATTAGCTCATGCTCAAGGGCACCGCCGGTCTTATTACAAATTGCTGTCAGCATGTTGTTGTGTGCATCGCCGATTGATTTTGAATTTGTGTTGGGCTGGCTCTTTGCGAAACTGGTCCTGAATCTGCTCAGGAAGCTGTCAGCTGCAGCTCCACACACCGGGATGGAGCTCCAGCTCGGTATGGCAGCCACTCTTCCTCTCCGACTCCCTAAATTTGCAGCTAATCAGCGGAAAGCTGTCAGTTACTTTGCAGGGACCGGCGTAACGGTGGGGGCTTCGGCTGAGATTTCGGCATTGCAGATAATCTAAACGCTGCAAATGAGCAGAGCTGCTTCAGAAATAATGAGCGCTCATCCGGAAAGTCAGGCCGTACACAGCAAAAACTAATTAAGAACAATTCCATTTTAGTGGGCACAGACAGTTTTTCAGCAGAAGTCTTTTTCCTTCAGAATTATTCACAGGAGGCGTTATTGATGATTCGCCACATTCGGCAATTTTCCCACCATTCTCCTCCTCCATTATTCATCCACCTCTACTTTTTAATCTCCTGTGAGCTGACTCAGAACTCTACTTCCATTTGCAGACGGTTGCTCCTCTATGCTCATGTCTGTAGCATTGATTAAATGGACCCCAGTGTGCTGGGGATTACATTGGGGTCTATTTGAAATGGCATTTCCACAGTGTTTTTCCATTACTGAGCATACTATTGGAATTTAGATAAACTGGGTCTGGGCAGGCTTTGTTGATTTCTGAGTTTATTTGCCTGGTTCACATGGGGTCCATTTGCTGCAATTTAACAATTACTGGCTTTGGCGTGCTTGCTAATTTTCTATGTTCACATCGCTCACCAGTCTATGCTGCAGCCAACTTGGCTCCCACAGGAAGACAGAGGAAAGAAAAAGCAAATAGCGGAGGCAGAAAATGAATACAGACGATTGTTTTTCATCAGCTGAGATGGAGCAAAGGCATGATCAAACAGGACTGAGACAAATTAGATAAAAGAGGTTTGAGAATGAAAGAACACACGCCTGCTGTTTTTTTGCTGCTGGATACTGTAAGTCTTTTCCACATCATCTGAGAACAGGTTTGTACGGCGGGTTCGGCCCCTCCGCTTCACACCATACACCACTGAATGCAGATGTGTTCATGGTGGTCCCATCACATTGTCTCTGCTGATATTCAGAATCTCATGCACACAGATGTTAATGTTGATAAAATTGATATTGCAGAGTAGAGCTGCAATGATTAATTGATTAATCAACTATTAATCAATTGTTAAATGAACCAACAAGTATTTTTTAATCGATCAATTGTTTTGCTGCATTTTTTTTCAAACATATCCAAATTCTCTGATTTCATCTTCTTAAATGTGAATACTTTTGTGGTTCATTTTACTCTTTTTTTTTTTCATGACAGAGGTGAGCCCTGATTTTCGCCAATGTTCATCAGAAAAGCGGTAAATCCAAAAATCTGCTACGTTCTTCTGCATTCTCCGCTCCGTGACATACTAGCTTAAGAGATAAAGAATTTGTTAAACATTATAAGAGATGACATTATGGCAATATTGGATTAAAAAAACAATGAAATGGTAATATTTGGCAGGAAGGACTATGGGAATTACAGTACTCACGAGAGGACAAAACCCAGCAGTGGCATTCAATAACTCAATGGAAACTGTTATTTCACAACTATTTTTTGTCAACATTCTGAAAATATTGCTAAACATTTGTACAACTCTGTAATGGAAACCTATGTAATGTGTCAATGAAGTGACAACACTCTTCAGGTTTTTTTTTCTTCTTCTTCTTCCTCTTCTTCTTCAGCATATTCCTTTGATGAGTTCCTCCTGTTACGGTATGTCCCTTGAGGACTGATTTTTGGTTGTTTTGGGGGTGTTTTGAATGCACTGTTGTTTTTTTTTAATAATACTTCAGCTATTTCTTGAGTTGTGCTTTGGCTTTTGTGCACTGGTCTTGTCTTCTCATGTGTAATTGTAATTTTTCCTCCTGTGCAGTTCAATGCTTTGGTTTCTCCTCCTGCATTTCATTTATTGATCTTCCCTTGCTGTCTGTGCATCTGTCCGGTTTCACTTGTGTGCAATGGTTAGGTTTCTCTTTGTTGTTTGTGGGCGTGTCACACGTGTGTCAGATTGCAATCACACACCTGCCTCGTGTTGTCCCATCACTCCCCACAGTTTATAATTCTATCGTTTTCAGAATGTCTTTGTCAGTTTGTCTGGTGTGATTCCCAGCTTCCTCTTTTGTGTTGTTTCCCCATATGCTCTTCATCTCAACTTTTTTGCTCTTCAGCACCAAGACTATTATCTTTTGTTCACTTACTGGCTGATAATAAATAATTTTATTTACAACCATGTCCTCCAAGCCTGTTGGGTTTAGTTTCTGCATAAGCGTTAATAGAATTAACTGACCCCCCGATATGAACCCAGCAGTTATGGAGACATGGGCATGGAGAGATTGAAACCTGTCTTGAAAAGACTGAACATCTTATTTAACTGTTTTCATGGCTGCTCACCTCCTAGAAAGCGAATTTTCTGAATGAAGCGTAAACTCTGATAGACCATAATTCCTGCCTATTGAAATATTTCGCTGCACTTTTTGTTTTCTAAATTTTCATCAGTCTCCACACCTGTGTCCCTACCACTCTGCTCTGAGTTCAAATCACTCCAATCCCAGCTTTCATCGCTATAATCAACATTCACATCACTCAGTCTTCAAATCACTACTGGAAACATTAGCTCCCACAGTGCTCCAGTCTGAATTTATGTCTTTCCAGTCTACCCTCAAGTATTTCCAGTCCTTGTTCACTGCCCTTGTGGGTCATCTGGTTCCACCCCTGGGGTAAGGGGGGGGCGGAGTGGCGCTCGGTTTTAAGTAACACATGTACCTGCAATAAAACCCTGACACTATGCAACTCAAATTTTGTGGTCAACTGGAAGCAGGAACAGGAAGCAAAAGTTGTTGGTGAATCCCAAGCAAGCATCAACCTTTGGTGATGAAGGAATGCAGAAGTGCCAAATCCTGCAGTTCCTTGAATGGCCACTTGAATCTATCTCAAAAAACGACTTCACTCCCAGTGTTGCCAGGTCCATGGTTTTCCCATGAGTTAGGCAGACCTATTTTGTTCGGAAATTATGCTGCATTCACCTGCTAGCTGTATGTGACAGACGTTAAACTGGATTTAACATTGTTTTCAAAAAGAGACACAAAATTCCTCCACCCCTGCTCGGGGCGTTTGCCCCTCCGCTGTGGCATCTTGCTAATGTACACAAGGATGCGCTCTGAAGTGAGCTCCCATGCAGCATAACTCTGACGTAAAACCAGAGTAAACCGGGCGCAGAGAGATCTGTGAGTCTACTAGTGCTCTGGGTGCTAACTAAGTTGAAATTCTACCACCAAACGTATGATTCATACATTAAATATGAAGGGAAAAAAGCCTCCCAAAGTTAATTCCTGCACCAAAGCTTCACTCACAATCTAGGCCATGCCTATTCATATTGCTTTTGCTATTTCTTGAATTTTGTGCACTGGTCTTGTCTTCCCCTGTGTGATTGTTGTGGTGGTTTTTCCTTATGTGCCACACAATATTTTGGTTTCTCATTCTGTGTTGAATTCTCTTCCTATGTGTACCTTTGTCCGGTTTCCATCGTGTGCAATGATCAGGTTTCTCTTTGTTGTTGTGGGTGTCAACTCTGTCTTGCTTTCACACCTGTGTGTCATTGCAATCACACACCTGCCTTGTATTGTCTTATCACTCCCCACAGTTTCTAAGTCTGTTTAAGTCTGTCTTTGTCAGTCCATGTGGTGTGATTCTCCACATCCTCTTCTGTGTTAATTTCTGTGTTCCTCGGCTCAACCATTCCACTCTTGAGTACCAAGTTATCTTTTGTTCACCGAATGGCTGATCATAAATTATTTACAACTGTTCATCTTTGTTTGAGTTCAATTTCTGCTTAACCCTTAACACCGTCATTCAGCACAAAGTGGTTCATTAGTGACCACAGTACAGACGGTTGGTTCTTAATGGCATGTGTGTTTCTTTCTTTTTCAGCATATTTCAAGTTGCTGTATTGACAATACCCAGTCAGTCTGAAAGGATACACCTGCATGGGTCAAAAGAAACACATTTCATTCACAAGTTCCAGTTCTTTTCCTCACCCCATGCAAAAGGTGTTCAGTTCTATGTTGTTTAACACATCTTGATGTAATTATTGGGGAAATAAAAGCTGGACATTCTGAACTATCTTTTCATAGTCATCTTTTAATCCCAAATCCAAATGTCTTCAGTGCATAGCTAAATCTGGTGGAGGGAAATGCATCCAAATTGGATGAACAGTGTAGGGATTATCCTTTTTGGTTTTTTGTTTGTTTGTTTTGTTTTTTCTTCCTTTGGCCCCTGTTTCTAAGGGACCAAAAGTAATTGGACAATTGGCTGCTGAGATGTTTTACAAACAAGTGTTTGTATTATTCCTTTATTATTTCATGGGCAAGTCAGCAGATGAAAAGTCCAGAGGTGATGTCAAATGTTACATATCCCTTGGACTTCAGTTAAATCAGTCATTAAAAAATGGTAAGATGACAGCACTGGATATCATGTCATCTTTCTATGAAATCAAGGCTAAAGTCCCCCTTAAGCTTGATCTTAGATATAATCAGTTTTGTTTTTAATAAAGTTCTTTTCTGTTTTATCCTACCACAAAGCTACTGAAGTAAAAATTGTTGGATGTCCAGTGTCTCCAATCACACCCACTAAAGCTTCTAATTCCTTCAGAGTTGTTATGGATGCCTTGGTGGCTTCCCTCACAAGCCTCCTTCAGGTACGCTTTGAGTATGACTGGATCTAAATGCCTTTACAACAGTTCTTAATGATTTAGGAATATGTAAAAACTTGAAATAAACTCTAACATTTTATCTGCTGACTTGTCATTGAAACAATGAGGGAATACTACACACCTGGACATCAGCTGAGAAGGCAATTAGCTTGTGAAATGTGTTCTGCAGAAATAGGAGAAAATAATTACAGATACATTAGTATATGCAGACAGGGTATTTTGATCAATGTAAAGAAAGACAGTGTGCATTTTCCTAAAAAGTAAAACACACACACAAAGAAAATGTAATCAAAACACTTCTAAAATTAATACCTGGAATATAACAGCTATATGGTTTTGTTTCTACTGCAAAAGAACAGGCCACCTGGGTCTTAGCGTATATGATTTTCTTCCTGGCCAGGTGTCCAGGCTTGCATGTCTGCACCATCTAACAGCTTCTCCACTTCCCCCACAGGTGGAGAAATTGGTGTGAGACATTTTTGCTTCTCACACTTCTCACATAGAGTCAAAACTGTCTGTCCCAACTCGGCTTGGCAGTTGTTCTAGCTAAAGGTCCAGATTTTGACGGAGTATCTGCTCACCCAGCCAGCCTGCAAAGTGATTTGTCAGGCAGCATCCTCCACTTCAGGCTCTCACTGAATGCAAAAATTAGCACACCGGCTGAGCAGATTGCTGCAGAGCGTGTTTGTGCGTTCCTCTGAGGCTACGCTCAGCACCGAGAAAATGCCCTCTGACCTTTTGTGTTGTGATCATGCATGCGTGATGAGAGAGTGAACTCCGAAATGCACCCAAACTGGTGATTGCATTTGAGCAAAGTATCCGCATACTGTGAAAAAAGTGTATTTATGTCTGTGTTGGTGTGCAATAAATTGTGTTTATGGTTTCATTTTTGTGTCGCACAGCTAACTGAAAAGTCAGATTCGATTACTGGTAATCCGCTAACTGAAAAGTTAATTGTGACAATTCTAAACCAATAGCAGAGGACAACTTTATATACATACAAAAAAGTACTGGTGCACAAAGGAAACGTTAGTGTTCTCTGAAATTGGAATATTTATCACGTGTGTGATTTTCAGGTTTACAAACGGTTTTGACTATGGATCTTTATTCAAAAAATGTCGGCAGACTAATTGGTCCACTAATGGTTTTCAAAGTTATCTGAAAAGCTAATCTGCTAACGAAAAAGTTATGGCCGCATCATAGCGGTTAGCGTATGAGCGGAACTGTGCCCTCCACTGCACATAACTCTTATAATAATAGAATGCAGCGAGAGAATTTCTCCTGTGGCTCAAACGCACTTTTTTTTTTTTCTCGTGGTGACTTACTTAAGACCTCATGAGCCTGAGCCTGAAACAAAAAAGCAGAGGAGTCAAAGAGCGTGTGGAAGGCTCTGTGAAACCTTTTCATCATGAAGCCAACGTGATGCTGTATGAGTCAAAGAGCCTGGCAAAGGTTTATTTCACGCGAGAGCACATTTACAGGGCGACATCCGCCCCGAGGAGCGCAGACCATGCAGCAGAAGTGATGCTGCATCCAAATTTAAAGGTAAGATGATGATGAGCACTTGTGACTGTCTGCCCTCACTGAACCCTCCACTCCTCTTCATCCCTGTAACGGGTGGTGACGCAGAGTGAGGAGTAGGAGGAAAATCACATTTAGGTTTGGAGATTTTTTTATCTGGCACGAGGAAATATGCAGCATTATATCAAGATCCAACCTGCTGTATGCTTCACCTCGTCTCCGCATGTGGAACATGAGCGCCTCTTAGTGTCGGAAAGGCTCTGCACAATATTACAAACTGAAGCTGCAGGCTGGAGAGCAAAGAAAATAGAGATTTTGCAAACTACATGTGATGGCGATGTGGCAGCTCTCTATGTTGAGCTAATAATGAAACGAGCAGATGGATGGCAGCGATACAGAAGAGGATTTTGTTTAGTTCTGTGGAAAGGGAGCCACAGGCTCAAAAATAAAGCTTTGTCCCGTGAGAGGAAGGCTTACAAACAAAGCTGTTGTGTTATGGTAATGGCCATTGTCAATGGGTGATGGTGTCCTGCATCCAGGCCTTTAATGTGAGAGGAAGGACTTAATTCAAGTGTAAAATGCATCTTTCATGTGTGACCGCCAAAGCGATGTCTTTTAACAGAATTGTGATATCAAAAAGACACTACGTATTTCATTCTGGGGGGAAAAAGTATAAAATTGATCAAATTACCTGCTCTGGCAACAGCATAGGGCTTGTACAGCAAAAATGTAGATGAGTGTGTGAATGAGTTAGTCAACAGCTTGTGTAAGCAATAACTCAAAAACAATAAATGATCATCTTGTAACTCACCAAATTAAAAGGGAACATAATGAGGATGCACCACATCAATTAAAAAAAGCAACTTTGTTTTGCCTATGTAATATCACATATACATATCTGCCACCTGCTGGATGTTTAGTGGATGGTGGATGGATTATGGTAAACTACGAACAGCATGGGTGAATTTACATGTAGGTCGTCTGCCGCCTGCTTAACACTCGGCACTTTGTGTGCTCGTCAGTACGCTCTGTCCACCGGTATCCACCTTCATGTCATGGACAGCTAACAAGATGAGCTAGCAACCGGAGGGAATGTTATAGAATGGATAGAACGTGTGGCTGGGGACGGTACCAAAACTTTTCTTCAGGACTGCAAACTAACTCAAAACACTGAAACATCCTGAAACATTTCAAAACCTTTGCAACACCCGTATTTTGGAACATTGTTCTGGAGTCCGGAGTCAAAACAAATATTTTGACACGTTCCACTTGATTTGCCCCCTCTGGTGTTGAGACAAAATAAAACAAGTTAATGAACAGCTACAGTCAGCACAGGGTCTGTAAGTGTACTAGCATGATGATTACCATTATCACAAGTCCAGCAGCAAGCAAGGTTGCCAGGTCTGTGTGACAAAACCAGCCAAAATTGCCACTCAAAACCAGCCAATACCAGAATTTAAAATATGGCCGTACAAAACAATACATGCTACTTTTAAAGTCCAACATTATTGCTATCATTTAAAAATGGATTATAATATCCACAAAATAGCTCCATAAATATTAGGTGTGTAACAATAAATCGAGCTGGATCAATATATCAATTCAATAATCAATGATCCAAAATTACTGATGCAAAGTGAAAACATCAATCCATATCAAGAGAAGTCAAGTCAAGTAGCATGCGCTGCTGCCATCCTCGACACCACAGAACTGCCCTGGGTCCTGGATGGCAACCACCCAGGCAAACAACCGATCCATATCATCATGCCTTTATTTTGAAAAATCCATTGCGCATCAGTGTCACCATTTCACCATATCTTTCCTAAACATTCAGACAGTGGTAGCGGCCTAGTGCCTGGCAGAGAATGGGCATATGATATTATACAAATAATGAATGTTTATGAGTGCAATGGTAAGAATATTTTCATGAGGTGAAAGATGGAATGTTCCGTTGAACGAGGCATCAGCTGAGTTGAATGGAACATTCCATCTTTCACCAAATGAAAATATTATTTCCATTGTCCGAAATAAAAACATTCATTATTTATTTTATATGACACCTACAGATGAGGACAAAATTATTAGCCCCTCCCATCCCCCTA
Source organism: Chatrabus melanurus (assembly GCA_900302635.1). Taxonomy (NCBI): domain Eukaryota; kingdom Metazoa; phylum Chordata; class Actinopteri; order Batrachoidiformes; family Batrachoididae; genus Chatrabus; species Chatrabus melanurus. The sequence goes on from OMMV01068334.1 coordinate 11,117, forward strand.
CTCCCCATGAAATTTAATGTTTTCTTCAAAATTTTCCCAAGTGCTTTTTTAACAGAGCAATGAATTTTCAACACAGCATTTCTAAACATCCTAGTTTTATTTTGGACGCTGACATTATTTTACTTTGCACACAAAAACAAAATTATTTCACAAAAACCAAAAACTACCAGGGTCAGAAGTATTAGCCCCCTTAAGAACTGACCTTTTCTTTGAGCCATAGCACAAACTACTGTTATGCAATGATGTGTTTTAACTTTGTAACGCTCAAAGCTTGTAAAATCAAGTTAAAACTGAGGGTTACAAAGTTAAAGCACATCACACCACACAGTACAGAACAAGCCTGGCAGAGGTAGGAAGCAAAATATTTCAAAGACTCTGGGAAGAAAACTAGTGAGAGATGTGTCTAAAGACCCAGGAACAACTGC
>OMMV01068376.1:0-12505 GCA_900302635.1 Chatrabus melanurus
CAATAAGACTGCATTGCACCATGCAATCACATGGGTTAATTTATGCACTCAGTACTTGTAGCCCATTTCCTGAACACGTCTGTGTTTGGTGGCTCTTGATGCACTGACTCCAGTCTCAGTCCACTCCTTGTGAAGCTCCCCAAGTTCCTGAATCGGCTTTGCTTGACAATCTTCTCAAGGCTGCGGTCATCCCTGTTGTTTGTGCATCTTTTCCAACCACACTTTTCACTTCCAGTCACCTTTCCATGAATATGCTTTGATCCAGAACTCTCAACAGCCAGCCCTTTCAGCAATGATCTTCTGTGGTTTACCCTCCTTGTGGACGGTGTCAATGAGTGTCTTCTGGACAGCTGTCAAGTCAGCAATCTTCCCCATGATTGTGGTTGTGTGTACTGAACTAGACTGAGAGATTCATGGTATTTATACTGCATAAATAGTGAGTTACTTAAACTTGAAATGAAATATTATGTTTTTGTTTTGTTTTTGAGCTGTAGGCCATAATTGTCTAAATTAAAATAAAAAAATGCTTGAAAATTTTTAGTTTATATGTAATGAGTGTAGACAATTGACAAAAAAATGTAACTTTTTCAAGCTATTCTAATTTTTTGAAATGCACGCTCAGCCAAGAGTGAACAGGCCCTTCAGCCACATTAATCCCAACACATTTTAATCGTTTAACCGTGTGTATTTTTTTTTTCTTTTTAAAGGTGCTATGAATGATTTTTCTGTCACTAGATGTCACACTTGTACCATATGTCAGGGCATAAACAAAAGTTCCAACCTCAGCCACTCCTCCTCGACCCTCACTCCTCCACATTCAACTTTTTTTTGTTTTGTTTTTAGCATGAGCAGCTCCTCTGTCTCCATTATCCGAGCCGATAGGGAATTCTAATTTTTATGATTTTTAAATTTTTTTTTTTTATGATCCGCATATTGATTCGGCATAAGTTTTACTTCACCCTTTACTTCAACTCACCTAAGGACGGCTATAGAGGCGACCGTTATTCTTGGCGGAGGGATGTGCTCTCTGAGCGCCCTCTAGTTTGTAGTTCTGTGTATTTATGATGATTTTTCCTCCGTTTACACATTCGCACATGCTTCTGTCTGCATTTGCATTGGGCCTGTGTTTGAATACTTGCCTTGTGTTCGAACACAGTCTTGTCTGTTTTAGAAGTGAATAGATCGTCCGTAGATGGTGCAAGCAGTAGGCCCAGTGTTTGTGCTTTTTTATGTATTATAACCGTTGTTAAAGTATGAAACAGTAAGTCCTCAGAGCACTGAGTGCAGTCGGTCTGACTGTATTCATTTCTGCTCCATCACTGACCCCCTCCCTCTCCAACAACAGGTCCTCACAGCTGCTGTTAATTGCCTGATCCTGACATTTCTCTTATATGGACACAATGAATTATGAAAGTGGCAAACGAAACCTAACCGCCCCCCCTTTTTTTCCCACGGGTACCTCTCTCCCGGCGCCTCCCGGTAAGGCTGTTTGTTTTGGGCTGACTTGCCCCATCCATTAACTGTTATTGTTTTCCCCAAACATGACATTGATTCAATTTGCCAACAATCAATTTCAAATGGTTCTGACATTCAGATATGACCTTAAAGCCAGCCAGTCCAACAACTATGATTGGGATTAAACTTTTGTTAATGAGGTGATTTCTCTTCAAACGGGGGCGTGTGACACCATCCAGCACGAATGGTCACTAAAAATTAGATCAATTATTGTAAACGAAACCGCTTTAACTTGATTACCTTTGCACCCGCTAATTTGTGTAATTAATAACCTCCTCTCAGCTGCACAGAGCAGTTTATTAATAACAATCTATATCTGTGCTCCTTAATGAAATGGCAGCGGCCAGGCCATCCGTTCTGCAGGTAATGTCATAATCAATGGTGCCCGGCACACATGTTAATTAACATAGTTATTACTTGTTACAGTTGGATTTGAAAGCTACATGCTGTCAGCTCCTTTGTCCCACTATGTATAGCAATCAGTGGATTGAAAATGGCAAATCTAATTAGCCATTCAGCGAGCAGGCTGGGAATCCAAATGAGACGGTATCAGCCCTGACAGCTGGCAGCCGAGGCGCCGTTCACACTGGGCCGCGAACAAAACCAGCATTATCCACTACCCCGGGAACAACAGGAAACGACATGTATCTCAAACTAATAAATACATTCACAGCAGCGGCCTGCCATATTACACAATGGTCTAATGAAATGCCTGCTTGATGCTTTTGTTTGGGTACAAGGACTGTTTATGCATCTATCTGTACGGGGCGCGACGAGTCCAGCTAGCACGCCAAGGAGACTCCCTCTGTGGCAAAGGAGCAACATTCTAGTGCAAAATATTAACCGATGTCAGAAATTAGTCATTCAAGAAAGTGAAAATTCATTAAAAAAAAATTTAACTGATGATAGTCGGATTACGCTGTGGCGACCCTGAGCAAAAAAAGAGGAAAAGCCATAAGAAATTAGTTATTAGAGATATTAATAATCAACAGTGATAACGCTGTTCCAACATCAACAAAATACATTTGTGACATTTGTGACAAAAGCTGCTCCACCAAGGAGGTGATGTATTTTTATTACTCTTTGTTTACAGGATTATCCAAAAAAAATTTTTTTTTTTGCTTTCAGCTGCCACCAGTTGCTCAGGGTCACCACAGCAGATCCAGCAGAGATCCACATTAGGCACAAGTTTTAAGCCAGATGTCCTTCCTGACACATGGAGAAACGTGCAGATCCTGGTGTCCCGAAGCAGTCTCCCAGCCAAGTACTAATCAGGACCTACTCTCCTTAACTTCTGAGATCTGACAGGATCAGGTGCGCTCAGAACGGCGCATTTGCAACCAGATTACCCAAAAACCACCAGGCTGATTTGTGATTTTACTGAAATTTGTTCGAGGGGTGGATCATGGCCCCTGGAAGAACCCAATAAGTTTTGCTTTGGATCTAGATTAATGGGTAGATTTTTTTTTTTACTTTTTTTTTTATATTGTGAAGATGGAACATTTTGTTGACATTTTTATTAATTTCTCAGGAAACATTACATTGATCTTTATGACAAAATTAAAGAATATTTACAGCAATAATATCTATAAATGGCTGTCCAGAGTGTACCCCGCCTATTGCCCAATGACCGCTGGGATAGGCTCCAGTCCGCCCGTGACCCTTAACCCTCATCAGTACATGTCGTGAAACTTACTGATCTGGACGCCTGGGGTCCATGTGGAACCCACCAGAACTTCTTCTTTAATACTGTGAACATGTTTTTATTTTTGCCAGTCTTGCAGATATCTGTAACATAACTAGACAGGATCACTTTGCAACTCTTTTGAAAAGAGACTTTTGAGTATCTGGCTGATAAACCACATTTCATTTTGAAAGAAATTTTTTTTTCTCTTTTAGAACATAACTCTTCAGCACAAAAATTCAATACCTACCCCTACTCCCTTCAGTTGCTCTGATACAAATATCTTGAATAAAAACTGCTCTGACAGTTCAGTAGTTATGAAAAATTGACACAAACCTCAAAATTTTGCTCTGGACTCGAACAGATGCTATTATATCAAACTGGGGTCCAAGTGGACCCCATAATAAAAATTATTATGGAGCCCACAGTATTTAGTCAAACTGGATCAAAATAAGTAAAATTGAAGACAACTGTATAGGTGACAATTACATAAAATTTCAGCTGAATAAGTGTAATGGTTCAGAAAATATATTAAAAGATTGATGAGGGTTAATTGGAATAAAGGGGTTCAGAAAATGAATGAAGGAATGAATATCTAGAAATTTGTCAGATTTAGTGCACATCCAAATAAAAGTTTGTATCCAGTGGAATTTAGGGGGTTGATCTTAATTTAATTACTGTACGGTCACAAATAAGTACAGAAACACGTCGTAATAGAGTGGACTAGTGGCCAATCGTTTTGGTGGAGGGCTGTGCTATCCCATTTATTACGTTACTTTATTTAATGTTTTCAGCCCAATTTGTTTGACTGTTATCAGGATCACTCAAAAACTGCTGACTTGATTTTGATGAATGTTGGTGGGGTGTGGCCTAGACAGAGGAAGAGCCTAATATATTTTGGACAATATAAACACCAGCTGGATCCAGTGCTCTTGGGATTTTTTCACGTTTTTTTTAGCAATACAAGATAGGGCCTTTTTTTTAAAACAAATTTTATCACTTTATTAACACAAAATGAGACCAGAGCGTCAATAACAATGTACAACAGCGTTTGATGCATCTCCGATAGTGTAGTTAAAAATACATTGGTACATATGTGATTATTTTGGGTGCAGATCCATGTGATGGGTGAGGGAACTATCCGTTGTGGCAGAGGTGTGCGCTCTTTGAGAGCTCTCTAGTTTTTAAACTGCACAGGCATCCTTTTCAGGATACCACCTACAAGCTGGAAAAACTAGAAGGAACTCGTTAGAGTGCACACTGTCATCAAAGCTTAAAACGCATAATTTTGCAAGTTTGGCAAAATACAGTGAATCTGCGCCTTTTTACAGAAGCTCATAAAATTTAGTAGTTTGTGCTCCAGGTTAGACCCAATTTTTACACCAAATTTTCACAAAAATTTGTGTAATAATTCATTCTCCTGAATCACAAGGTTAAAATGTGTTTGTCTTGATTCTGCCCCCAGATCTGGACCTTTCTCAAAATGGAAAGGCGCCTGTGACAGGATTGTCCTATCTTGCCGTTTTCTAAAAATATATTTAAAATTTTGGCCCGTTTTGGCAAAATGGCCCCAAAATTGAATGGTTTCTAATCCAGTTTTGACTCCTTCTCTGAATCCTTCTCACTATACTTGATGAAAATCAGCTCATTAGTTTTGGCGAAATCCTCAGAACCCGACAAACACGCAGACAAAAACATAACCTCCTTGGGGAAGGTAATGAACATTTCTACTTTAAAGCTAATAGGAGCCCTTCACACTGATAATTTAATTGAGTTTTGAGTCATGCGATTCGTCCCTTTGATCATGTCTGATAAATATGACCACTGCCGCTTAATTTGTCTGGGAAATGTGAAGAAGATTTGAAAATAATGTTGTTGAGAGAAGCAGCATAGACTTAATATACCTATTTTTCAATAATTAGAGCAGGTCAGAGCACAAGAACAATGTCTGTTTTGTCCTGATGACTCATGTTGGATTTTAATAGGATTTGGGGAAATTAGTTTTGTCATCTTGCTCTATCAACTGCTTCAAGGTTTCATTCCCACAACTGTATAGTATACTTACAGTATGTATGAACACTGTATTGTATGGTATTTTGTTGTAATAAATCACAAGCAGTATATTGACCATTACGTTTATTATCAATAATAATCTTTTTATTTCATTATTTTAATTTAGGTACCTCAACAACCTGTATAGTACAGAACACTACTTTTACTGGAAATAAGTGATGTTCTTGAAGTTACTTTCATCACATACCACATTTTGGATATAAAAGTGCTTGTTCTTATTTTTTGTGTGAACCTTCATCTTTGTACAACCCCAAATCAGAAAATGTTGGGCCAGTATAGAAAATGCAAATGAAGACTAGATGTCACATTTGCACCATATTTCAGGACATAAACAAAGGTTCCAACCTCAGCCACTCCTCTTCAACCCTCACTCCTCCACATTGAACTTTTTTTGTTTTATGTTTTTTGCATGAACGGCTCCTCTGTCTCCAATCCCCGATCTGATATGGAATTCTGATTTTTATGATCTGCATATTGATTCGGCACAAGTTTTACTTTACCCTTTACTTCAACTCACCTAAGAATGGCTGTAGAAGTGACCGTTATTCTTGGCGGAGGTATGTGCTCTCTGAGCTCTCTCTAGTTGTAGAGAAAAAAAAAAGACAAAAACCCCCTCAGTGTTGAATCACAAAGTATGTGATCACAGTAAGAGTTGCTGGTGACGGACAGTTGTTACCGTCACCATGAATTAGAAGTGTGTCACTGTGAATTAGAAGTGTGTTATGTTTGGGAAAGTGTGACAAGCCACAAAAAAAAGGTTCTTGAATAAAAAAGCCAGATTTTTCTGATTGTTGGCGTTTGTTTCCAAAGATAATGCAGCCCTCACATAAATGTGATTAATTTATTATTACATTAATCAGCTCACCTACTTTTAATAGAATAAGATTCAGATCAATATAAAGGCTGTGCAAGTTTAAGAATGTATTCCATTAAGTTAACTGTCTTCATCTCCGAGACTTCCCCTTTTTCAGTTTTGACCATGAGCATGCTGGCCTGTACCCACAAACATGATTAAAATCCCTGGGATTAACGACCGCTTCTCCCTGATAGTAACTGCTGTTACATATGTTGGAAAAGGTTTAAGACACCAATCTTCTTTAGTTCCAAAGGGAATGTTGCATCAAAGTCTACATTAACTATTTAGAACAGTCGACTTGTGGACCAAGGGCGGCTTAGTGGTTAGCACTGTTGCCTCACAGCTAGAAGGTCCCAGGTTCGCTTCTCACCTGGTCCTTTCTGTGTGGAATTTGCATGGGTTCCCTCCAGCTGATCCGACTTCCTCCCAATCCCAAAGACATGCAGGTTAGGTGAATTTTTCACTCTAAATTGACCGTGTGAATGTGTTTGTCAGTCCTGTGATGGCCTGGCCAGGGTGTACCCCACCTCTCACCTAATGACCGCTGGGAGAGGCTTCAGCAAACCCCCCCCCATGACCCTTAACTGGAATAAACGGGTTTAGAAAATGGATGGGTGGACTTGTGGACCTGGCGCAAACACCAACGTCTCTCTTTTACATCAATGAGGAGAAACTATTTGGCAAAACTCTATAAAATGTTAAATAACTTGACAAGAAACTTTCCTTCAACTACAGTGTTTATACTAAAAGTAGCATAACGGCAGTACAAAGTTGGAAAAAGTTCAGCACAGCGTTTAGTTAAATAATTAATAACATGTAGAATCAATGAAAATGATCATTTGGAATTTTGTAAAAAATTGCTAAAAGGATTAAAATTAAAATAGAAAAACACTCACAAATGTGTAAATGTGTTTAATGAAAATGAAGCTCTTCATTAAAATCAGAAAAATCAATTAAAATCCTGAGATTTGTTCAAAAATATGTTCCAGTCAAAATCCTAAAACTGTCTAAAAGTAATTAAATCAAAATGCTCAAACACAGAAAACTGTCTGAAATTGTGGTTTAGTCAAAATATCTAAAAATAGAAAACTGTCTTTAAATCATGAAACTGTTTAAAAATATTAGATATGTTCCATTTGCTAAAATAACTAAGAACTGTGAAAATTTAGATTTCAATAAGATTAGTTATCACATTCTTGTAGCCTTGGTTTAAAGTTTTTATACTCACACAATTCTTTTTCAGATGAAATCAATAATCACCAATATCTTATTAGTCAGTAATTAGGGTTAGGCTTGTAACCCTAATAATTTGTAAATGTGTTGAATAAGGAAAATCAAGCTCGTGATTAAAATCAGAAAAATCAATTAAACAGAAAACTGTCTTTAAATCATGAAACTGTTTAAAAATGATCAAATGTTCCATTTGCTAAAATAACTAAGAACTGTGAAAATTTAGATTTCAATAAGATCAGTTATCACATTCTTATAGTCTTGGTTTAAAGTTTTTATACTTACACAATTCTTTTTCAGATGAAATCGATAATAACTGACATCTTATTAAGTCTTACTAATTCAAAAATCTTTTCTTTTTAAACATTAGTTGAATGCTCCATTGAATCTGTGGAAAAGGCATTTTTCTCTCTGGTTTAACAGGAATTCCCTCTCACAAAGACGAAAACCCCAAAAAGTCTCCTATTTTCACAGTTACAATTACTTTTATAACTTTATGAAAATAAGGTAGACGTCACCATCTTACCATTATTTTAGACCATTTGTATTCAATCACCATATGAATATTTATTTGTTAAACTTTGTTACGAGTCGCACCATACAGCTCGGACCTCTACTTCCTAAGATCTCTGAGACAACTTCCTCGAACTGATGTCTCTGACAGACATCTGCTTCGTGTCTGAAGCCCTGAACCTTCAGAGTGATTGACTTAAATTCATTTCTTTAACAGAAAAAAAAATTCACTTCAATTTATATAATACATATAGAGCTACAATGGGTATTACTCCTCTATTATTTTGATTAATTCATGACTTCTTAATCATGCAACTACTACTTATCTGATTTTTATTTTCAATCACACAATTATCTTTATTTTGAATCATATAAAAATCTAACTTTATTAGCCCCTTTCTTGCTATAATTCTTTTTTTCATTTTACTCTCAACATTTACTTTAATCCCTGCTTGTCTAATGGATTTTATCACTTTATTTCTCAGTGACCTAATCAATTAGTAGCAGCACCCCAGTTCTCTCAGGTAGGCTGAGGCCTCGATGGAATATCACTAATGTTCAAGTTTCCAGATCCTCCGACCCTGGTCAGTGGACACGAGAGAAAAGCATCGGCTCGGTGGTGTGATTCTGTTTCTGTCTTCACACAGGCAGCCGCACAAACACACACACTGCCCATATTTAAAGCAGACGGCGTCTTGTGTCTCCTGTAAATAATGCAGAGTTAAAGGTGGCAGCCAGGAGGGGATTAGAGGGGTGAACAGGTGGAGGAAACCTTCCCTCACCATTCCACCCACCCACAACTCACTGCCATGTCAAGTCCCCCCACCCGCAGCGTTAACGCTGCAGGTGCTGCACTCCAGCATGGCAGGCCCATGGGGGCCGCCGGCCTTTCCTCTCGCCATATTCAAAGCAGTGATGGGCAATAAAAACACTTCACACTTTAAGTGAAAGATGCGACTTTAAATATTTTACACGCATTCTGCATATGCAATTTATCTACACCTGGCTCTTAGGAGCAACAACATCTGGTAGCTGTTGCTTTAGGGGCAATTAATTCTTCATCCACACAGCTAGGGTCCTTACTGCAAATGTGGGAGGACTTACTCAAGACGAGTGCAAGTTTTAACATTACAGTGCAATTTAAAGCGCCCAGGCAACAGTACGGTCAACCTGTTAGAGGAGCGGTTTTTGGCATTAATATTAAAGTTTGCATCGCCAAAAAACTTTAGAACTTTGGATTTCATTGCGATTAAATGTCAGTAAAATCAAATTTATGATGTAATCTGACTTAAGAGGAAGTCAGTCATATATGTAGGCCCTGAGGCCCATTGGTAGCGTTGCTTATCCACAGATTCTGTAGCGTGAAGCGGATGAGAGTCTATGACTACCCCTAGATGGGACGCCAGTCCGACGCACGTTACTTCCCCAGCCAAAGCTGGTACCCATTTACAGCTGGGTGGATTAAGACAATGCAGATGAAGTCTCTTGTCCAAGGACACAGACAGGTAGCATGAAAGGGAATTGAGCCAAGGTGAATGTATTCGTAGGCCAACTCCTTATCCCACTGAGCTACCTGCTCTACGATATACATACAGTACATACTAATACATACTAGGCCGAAGATTTTACTTTGGCCTGCAACCTTAATTTTTATAACCTCAAATCAGAAAAAGTTGGGACGATGTGGAAAATGCACATAACCCCGCCCCCCACAGTAATTCTGACATTTACTTTGATTTCTATTTCATTGCAGACAGTATGAACCCAAGATATTTAATGTTTTGTGTGGTCAACATTTAATTTGTTAATATACATCCATTCCTGGATTTCAGGCCTGCAACACATTCCAAAAAAGTTGGGATAAGGGCAATTTAGGGCTAGTAATAAGGTAAAAAATATGTGATATTTCAAAAAGGTGATGTCAACAGGTGATTGTAATTATGATTTGGTGTAAAGGGCAAGGGCGCAAGCCTAAGCTGAACACCCATTATCTCCGATTCCTCAGATGGAACTCATTCATCAATAGCTGATATAGCCACATGGGCAAGGGATTACTTTGGGAAACCTTTGTCAAGCACTACAATATGGATTCACAAATCCCACTTAAACCTTGACTGTGCAAAAAAGAGGCCTTATGTTAATCTTGTCCAGAAGCGGTGTCAACTTCTCTGGGCTTGGAGGCATCTGGGTTGGACCATCACACAGTGGAAATGTGTATTGTGGTTAGACATATCAGTATTCCAGATCCTTTCTGGAAGAAGTGGATGCCATGTTGCACACCTTAAGACATGTTTGCAGGAAGACTGGGACAAAATAATAAAATAATAATCTTTAATAAAGTGGTAAATGGTTTGGCGTCCCAATAATACTAAAAAGTAATGCACCTAGAACAAAACAACTTAATAAGAGATGCAGCATGGATTCAGGGAAGGAAGATCATGTCTAACCAACTTGTTGACTTTTTGGAAGAGGTGAAGGAATGCCTGGATAAAGGCAGTCCTGTTGATGTAATATATCTTGATCTTTGTAAAGCTTTTGACAAGGTGCCACATATCTGGTTGATGAGTAAGGGTAGAGTACATGGAAACAACCAACAGGTGGCCACTTGCATTGAATCCTGGTTATGAAATCAATGCCAAAGCGTAGTGGTAAATGGACAAGCATCTGAGTGGCTACCAGTTACAAGTGGCATCCCACAGGGTTCGGTAATTGGCCCGGTACTATTCACCATATACATAAATGACATAGAGGAGAGAATATATGCCGTAAAGTTCTAAAGTTTGCTGATGATACTAAGTTAATAAAGAAGACAGGGACTGAAGATGATGCACGCAGCTTGCAAGATGACCTCAGGAAGCTAACAGAGTGGTCAGAGGACTGGCAGATGTTATTTAATGTAGCAAAACGTAAAACAGTACAAATATTATTTAACAGCCAGGAGTACAAATAATATATGAATCAGGAAGAGCTATCATCAGTCGAGGAAGAAAAGGACTTAGGTGTCTTAATTCAGAAGTCACTGAAGGTCAGCCGACACGTGGGGAAAGCTGTCAGTACTGCCAATAGAATATTAGGAACAATGAGACGGACCATCTGTTATAAAACTAAGCTTAATATAATACAATTATACAACTCCTTGTTGAGACCATATTTAGAGTACTGTATCCAAGCACGGCATCCATATTTACAGACAGACAGTGATAACCTAGAAAAGGTCCAGAAAAGAACATGAAAGATGATAGAAGGTCAAGAAAACAAAATATATGAAGGGAGGTTAAAAGAAACAAAACTTACAACTCTAGAAATGAGAAGACTACAAGCAGACTGAATCCAAGTGTTTAGCACAATGAATGGAATTGACAAATTAGATTACAACAATTTTTTTTACACTGCATCAACCTAGTAGGAACTTATGTGGACACTCAAAAACAACACAGAAACAACAAGTAAGGCTCAGCATTATGAACTATTCTTTCTCTCAGTGTGTTACAAATGAATGGACCCGTTTACCAGAGGCAGCAGTATCAGCAACAACAATTAATGAATTTAAAAATTGTATTGACCCAATTATAAGAAGAAGGAGGAGGGCTACATATAAGTCAACAATGACTGACTGCCACAGTAACCAGAATCACTGGTAATGATTAGTCATCAGTGGATTCAAGGAAAATCTTTTTCTGGAATGTGTTGCAGGCCTTAATGTAGGAATGGATGTATATTAACAAATGAAATGAAGTTGACCGCACAAAACATGAAATATCTTGGGTTCATACCGTCTGCAATGAAACAGAAGTCAAAGTAAGTGTAAGGATCACTGTGGGGGGTATTTGTATTTTCCATACCATCCTAACTTTTTCTGATTTGTGGTTGTAACTGAGTTTTCTCAAAATCAAATCATTTTGTCCTTGGCTGACCCTCAATCATTCCACCAATTTTGATCCAAATCAGATCTAAACTCTTTGAGTTACTTTGTTCAAACACCGATGTGTGCACAAATATGGCCAAAAACAATACCTCTTTATGTGGTACCGCTGCATGCAGGTATAATTAATGTTACTGCATAATGTGGGTCTGAAATCATGTCTTTTGAGGATTAATTAATATTCTTGGACATGTGTTGCTTTTACTCCATTGTTAATACGCTTTTATAATTATTCCTTGTTTAATGACATGTAGGCCTAGCGGTTAGTGCAACTGCTTTCAGTGCAGAAGGTTCCCGGTTCAAACCCCACCCCTGCCTATTCTCCATGTAATGTGGAGTTGCGTCAGGAAGGGCATCCGGCGTAAAACAAATCTACATGCAGATCCATGTGGGATCTGCTGTGGCGACCCCGAGTTTCAATTGGGAGAAGCCGAAAGTAGATTATTATTACTGTTGAGTAACTAGAAGCAGTGCTTAAGGCCGCGCAGGTGGGATGTCCCAGGGTGGAAGAAAAACAAATCAACCTTTTGTTCACACAAACGAATCAATCTTTTTTGATTACTCAGTAAATATACAATAACTTTCATATGAGCCAAACATCAACTCTCTATCATAAGACGTTCCTGAGATAATCAAAAAGAATGTTTCCCTGGCAACCATTGTTTACCTTAGAAACCATGTCAACATGGCATAAAAGCCCTTCCAAAGAACT
>OMMV01068412.1:0-11296 GCA_900302635.1 Chatrabus melanurus
AGACATCTTGAAATTATAACAAAATTGTCCAAAAAAAATTTTTTTTTCCAGGATATCTCCACAGCCAATAGGGCTGGAGATGTGATCCAAAGCTTATATCAATAAGCTAATCATTTGTCTTTTCTTGATATTAGTGATGTCATGATGAGATCATTAAAATATCATGAAATAATGTCACTATAATCCAAAAAATACATTTGTTATGTGCATGTGCAGGGTATGCATTGCCCCTTTAGATCCTGATTGTTTAACTTTGATCGTGATTGCTGATCTCTGAATGTCAACACCGGTCTTTGATCCTGATCATCAGTCTTGGAAAGTGAGAGAATGTCTAAGTAGTGCAGGAGAAGTGTATTGGTACTGATTTATAAGAATAAGGGTGATGTGCAGTGCTGTAGTTAATACTGAGACATAAATTTGATCTGCCATGGCATGAAGTTATGGGAAAGAGTAGTGGAACCTACGATAAGTGGAGAGGTGAAGATCTGGGAAAAATTAATATGGTTTCATGTTGAGAAAGAGCACGACAGATGCATTGTTTGCTCTGAGAGTGTTGATGCGGAAGTATAGAGAAGGCCAGAAGGATTTTATTTGTGTTTTTGGATTGAGAGAAAACATGCGGCAGGAAGCCCGAGAGAGGACTTGCGGTATTGTATGAGGAAGTTGGAGTGTCAGAAAGTATGTGATAGTGGTGCAGGATAAGTTGAGGACAGTGTGACAGTGGTGCGATGTGTGGTAGAAATGATGAACAGTTCAAGGTGGAGGTTTGATGTCGTTAAGAATCTGCTTTGATGCACAGGTTGGCCGACGAGGTCAGACAGGATTCACCGTGGGCTATGATGTGTGCGGATGACATTGTGATCTGTAGTGCGGCATGTTGAGGCGAGCTTAGAGAGACAGAGGTACACACTGGAAAGAAGGGGAATGAAAGTCAGTTGGACTAAGACGGAGTACAGGTGCATCAATGAGAGGGAGGGTGGTGGAATGGTGCAATTGTAAAGGTGGTTAAGGTGGATGACTTACAATACTTGGGTCAACTGTTCAAAGTGCCGTAGAGTGGAGAAGAAGAAAGTGGAGGCAGGGTGGAGAAAAGTGACAGGAGTAATTGTGGCTAGAGGGGTATCTGCAAGCATGAATGGGGAACGTTTACAAGATGGTAGTGAGATCATCTGTACTGTATGGCTTAGCTTGGTAACATAGTTGCGTTCGGGCACCATGACCGCTGGATCGATTGGGATCACGGACATTGACTTCTCCTGTCTGTGCATGTTTGACAGTGTTACTGTTGTGCTTTGTCTTATTCATTTGTTGTCATTGGTGGGATGGCCATAGCAGATGGTCACCCCTCTGAGTCTGGTCTGCTTGAGGTTTCTTCCTAAAACATCCAGGGAGTTTTTCAATACCACTGTTGCCAATGTGCTTGCTCAGGGGGTGGGTAAGGTTCGACCTTACCCTTGTGAAGCCCCTTGGGGCGACTATGTTGTGATTTAGAGCTATATAAATAAATTGAATTGAATTATCCCAACTCCTATCCCATTGAGCTACCTGCTCTGCATCAGATGTAAGTACTATACACATAGAAAATTTACACAACATATGAATCTGAGCATATACAGTAGTCTACGACATTGACGTAACATATCAGTATCATCCGTTAAATCATCAGAGAAACCTTAAACAACATACAGTAGTTTATTTCACTGCAAACATTTAGTACATCACTACACAATGTAATCTCAGGAGAAGTTACATTTCTCTCCTCTCTACAACTGTCATAATGTTGTTGTTTTTGATGTTATAGTTTATATAATAATCTACACCATACTCGGAACAGATTTCATAATAACTTTTGTATTCCTGTGCTATAGTAACAGAAGAAGACTAAGTCGTCTGCACACATTCAATGATTAATCAACATGTTAACAAGTAGGCATTTCAATGAGAGGCAAGAGAAGAAGAGCATCCCAGCTGTTTTAAAAGCAATTTAAGAAATTAATATTTTTTGGGAGGTGGGGGGGAGACTAAATATTATTTGTAGTAGATTATTTATATCTCTCAAAATAGCACTGGAGAGTGTTTTTCATTACTTTTGTCTGACTTTTTATTCACCAGATATTTCTACCAGGTTTCAAAGTACTAGCACGGGGAATATTCCTGAAAATAGATGTGCAGCAATTTTCATAAAATGGAATGTTTAATGTCTGCACCCTTGTGATCTAAAACATAAAACAAGAAATGCACTTCAACCAGTCAGTCCTTTATAGTGGCAGACCATAACATCATAACACCTTTGATGGCAGATGAAGAGACATTTGCAGTAAAGACTGCTGTTTTATGACAGCTGTTATACTGAAGAAACTCATAAAAGGCTTTACCAAAATGCAGAGTGGAAACTTAAAAACAACTAATAGAAACCGCAGTGTCTGTGGGGGCGTCCCTAATCGTTATTTGCAAATTATTTGGAGGATTTGTTAAAATGGATGCTGTGGGAACCTCTGACAGCCCATGAACCAAAAGTAATGCAAAATAACGAATTAATGCTGGAACCTTTCTAAAAGTGACGGAATCGGTTCAAGCTTTGGTTCGTAACAAGTGTTTGCCAGACATTGTAGAAGTGAGAGGTCATGTGAGGACATTTCATACTTTAACATTAAAGCCAAATTCCAGGTGTTGGCAACTTTTGTATAACTAGCCTAATGGTGTCCTAAACATGACCACCATTTCAATTCAATTCAGTTTTATTTATATAGCACCAAATCATAACATAAGTCGCCCAAAGATGCTTCACAAGGGTAAAGTCGAACTTTACCCACCCCCTGAGCAAGCACAATGGCAACAGTGGTGAGGAAAAACTCCCTGATGATTGTGATTATAGGAAGAAACCTCAAGCAGACCAGACTCAGGGGGTGACCATCTGCTTTGGCCATACTAAAAAAAATTTGAACAAGACAAAGCACAACAAAGAATTGTCAAACATGCACAGACAGAGGAGGACTTAGTGTTGAGGAGCGTATGAGGTCCAGTGGTCAAAGTAACCAGAATGCCAACAGCCATCTGGTAGGATCAAGGACCCGTGAAGTGGAAACACTGCCAGGAACACCGTCGAGGGGGTCCACACTCAGCCAGCGGGTGCCATCCACACTGTTCCATGGTTTCTGATTTTAATCAGAAAATACTTTCACATATCTTGACTGTATCTTCCGGTCATTGGATTTTCATTCCTAGACCAAAAATTGGTAAAAAAAAACCCAAACAAAACAGCCTGTGTCCAATTTAATGATACATAGTTTTCATCAGTTGAATTGAATTTTGTGTAGCCATTGAAAAAAGACAATACCTGCAATTTAAAATACAAAATCAAGACTATAACATACACTGGTGTTTTTATGATGACTGCCTACTTCTGGGTGTTTGGAGGTCCATATATATAGGTCCGTATAATGGCCCTCTGACACGTTACAAAAAGCATGTGATTATTTTGATTAAACATGCAGTAAATAAAATAATGTCTATATCACAATGAAGTCGCAAGAAAAGCAGGGTTATCGCCGAGTTTTGGAAATGTTAAAAAAAATGCCACAAACTACCACGAGTGCTTGTCTGTGCCTGTCGGTACTAAAGCCATGCATGAAAAAAATTAGACGTCCATCACAGTCACGCCATCAGTGTTTACTACCTGCAGTGATATTGTGATGACATTGATGTCACGTGCGTTACATATAAACAACTGTCACGTCACTTTTGCCGCACCCGTGAGAGAAGCATAAGAGGTAAAAAGGTAATTAGAAGAAAATTCTATTGGGGGGGATTTGCAGCTTTAAGAGTTTCTTGGAGATTTTCTGTCAGTGTTTCACGGTTTAAGATATTTTGATAATTACCTTCATGGACAAAGATCAAACAGTCTTTCACCTCACACAGATTTTGTTGAATTACCATAAATACCTTTTAAGCATGGCTGTGTCAAACTCATTTTGTAATGAAAAGAAGTCTGTAATCCCTTGAGGTATTTCTCTCTCTCTCTTTCTCTCTCTTTTATCACTTTGTTGCCTGTATACTCTTTAAAACTCTGCCACACCACCTAAGTGTTCAGCGCTTCCTTCATGCTTATTCTTCTGTCTTTGCTCAATCTTTCTCTCCAGATCCCTCAGATCAGCTATGCATCCACAGCCCCGGAGCTAAGTGATGACCGGCGCTATGATTTCTTCTCCCGGGTGGTGCCGCCAGACAGTTTCCAGGCCCAGGCGATGGTGGACATCGTCAAGGCCATGGGTTGGAACTATGTGTCCACTGTGGCCTCTGAAGGCAGCTACGGGGAGAAGGGTGTGGATGCCTTCATGCAGCTTTCCCGAGAAGCAGGTAAGACTTGTGGAAAGTGATCAACCAGCCAATGTTCTAAGAATCGGCAAATGAAACATCATTTTTGATAGTTAAGAGAAAGCACTTTTCTCCCACACAATGCCAATAAATACACAGGATTCCAGTTGCTTGAAGCCACTTTTGCCTGGAATCGAGCAACCAGGGGCACGTTCAATTGATAATTGAACTAAAAACACCATCTTTACTGATTTTAATGTCAAACTATTCCACAGTTAGGTGGCATAACAGAAGAAATCTCTTCAGTAAGGTGTCACATGACTTAAAACTATGCGATACACATTCCGTATGTCTTGACACGCCACCATAAATCTTACATTTAATTTAACAGTTTCATTTGTTTCATCATATGAAATGTACAACCAGCACACCTATGGATGGATTTGGAGTCATGGAGTTGTGGATGGAGTCAAATATGCTTGGCAGAATTTAATTAGGTCATGCAGTGATGCTGATTGGTCTCCGAATAATCTCGCTGACATTTAAAGCAATCTGATGACTCGTCACCAGTTAGGATGCATCCTGACATTTATGTGCTCGTTTTTGTAAAGGATTATTAAAGGACACTGAACTGCCGCGGTGCACAGAGGACGCCGAGGAAACCTTTAAGTGCTCAAACCTTAACAGTTGCCCACGTTTGCCAATATTCCCGCACAGAAAGTGCCTCATTGATCGGTGGTGGTTTTGAGTAATGGTGTGATAAATGAAATTGCACAGCAGTCCTTTTTAGTGTTAATCAAAGGAGGCATTATCGATGCAATAGCTTCCTTTATCTCGCTGACCCACGGTGTCGTCTACTTTTTAATGATGATGCTGTTTGATGTTGAGAGTTTTATAACAACACAAAAATAGTTTGAAGTAACTAGGAAATTAGCGATTTGTGTGGATATTGTAGCTGAGGGTGACATGAAAAATATAAAGTTTTGCTGTTCAATTGTCCAAATTGCATATTAATCCAAATTATTTCATGTTCAAACAAAATTGATTGTTTTTTTTCTGATTATTATGTCTGCAAATGTGGTAATGTCTTTGCCAAAAATGGTTTGTTAGCGTCGTCTTGTTTCTCTACATCTTTATCTCATCTCTGTGTGAGGTTGATGAGGACAATGTGCCCCAAGGATGAGCAGTTTTGAGGTACGTTGATTTGCTCAAGGAAATTTGAACACTCAGTCACAGTTATTGGGCCTCATGCACGAATCCCTCGTACTGACAGCTTTGCTCATTAATGGTGTGCACGAGTGATTTAATATTGAACTGTTGCTTCCTTATTTTAGTTATAGTGTCTGACCCCCAGTGGGATTAAATGGCATTAAAAGCACTCATTATTTATTCCCATTTGCTAGCTTTAGCAAATGGGAACACATTGTTTTTGTTAACAATTAGGGACTTTCTCCTGCGTTCCTCTGATAGCGGGACGTCAATACTTAGTTCCTCTTCAGAAGACTCATATGCCAGGAGTGTCCAATCAGGATACTGGAATCAATAAGGGTGGGATGTGTGGCATATTTTTGCGGCATTATTTATGGTAACTCTTCTTGTGAACAAACTCTGATTTACATACAGGTGGAATTCAGCAGGTTTATGCAATTCTATGGATTTCCGAGTGTTTGCTGAGTCTGGTGTGCCACACGCATATGAGCTCATCACACAAAAAATGTACAAAACCAAGATGAAGCCTGTTGTTGGAACAGTACTGACTCTTTGGTTAGTGCGACTTATTGAGCATCTGATTTCTTTGCAATAATGAATTAATGAATTTTAACAAAACAAGGAATTGAAAGCATTGAAATCGAAATGAGGTCACATTAGATCTACATCACATCCACATATTGTAAAGGCACAGTCACACCTAGGCATATGGGCCCAACATGGATGAACTTACTTGCATTTGTCTGTGATTGCTAGCCTCCGGTAACCTGTGCTGGGCTTCGCCGGTGTTTGCCGGTGTTCGCCAGTGTTCATTGATGAACGCCGACCATGTCCAAAATTTTCAACATGTTGAAAATATTTAGGCAATTGCCAACGTACTTGTAGCTTCGTTGGAGTCAGTAGACCATGGAAGCCTTTGTTAGCCTTCGGTAGCCGAAGTTACTGGTGTGATCCTCTATGCTGGGTGCTGCTTTGCCCTGCCTGCTCAGAATCACTGGACAGTGGTGTGCCGAACCCCTCTCCCATGTGTTGCCACGTTGGCAAATGTCCCGCTTGTTCTAATGGAGCGCTGGCAAACGCCCGCCTCTGCTGGCCTCCACTAGCATCACGGTGTGGAATGCCATGCTGCGTTTGAGGTGCGCTACCAAACTCCGGGAACGTGATTTTTGCTGACGGTTGGCGACCTTTGTCTACCCTTTCACCGCATTCACCAAACACTGTGGTAAGCATCATAGTGTGACTGGGCCTTAAAGGGGAGGAACAAGTAAATGCGAACCAATGTGTTAATACAACATTAATTCATTCATTTTCTATACCCGCTTTCTCTAATTAAGGGTCACGGCGGGTGCTGGAGCCTATCCCAGCGGGCATTGGGCGAGAGGCGGGGTACACCCTGGACAGGCCGCCAGTCCATCGCAGGGCCAGATATAGACAGACAAACACATTCACACTTTCACTCACACCTACGGTCAATTTAGAGTCACCAATTCACCTAACCTACATGTCTTTGGAAGTGAGAGGAAGCCGGAGAGCCCAGAGGGAACCCACACAAGCACGGGGAGAACATGCAAACTCCACACGGAAAGGACCAGGTCGGAAATGAACCTGGGACCTTCTAGCTGTGAAGCAACAGTGCTAACCACTAAGACACCATGCTGGCGTTAATACAACAGATTTTTACAAAACTTTTGAAAACATTTTCCCTGGAATTGATCCTATTCCATCTATTATGGATGTGGAAAAAAGGAGTGGAGCATTTTTTTTTTTTTTTTAAATTGACATCACATTTAACATTGGTGAAACTATTCCGCCTGGTCTATAAGAGTTGATGTCACATTTTGATGCTGATCTGCTTAAATCTGTCAATGTTTAATCTACAGCAACTTGTGTTCTTGTTGGTCTTCAAGATGTTTCACCAATCATCCAAGTAACTCTTCAGTTGAAGAACTGAAGCTGAGGAAGTCACTTAGTGCACAGTCTAGAGGGGTTGTATTTAGTCACTTAATTAATCATGGGTGTATTTTGGGTGTGGCAATAAACCAAACAGATTGTCATCTGGCATTTTCTTTAAGAGTCATGTGCACATGAATTTGGCGCATTGCTATTTAGGTGGCGGACTCAGGTTAGCTTACTGAAGAGATGTAAAATCCGGCCCCTTTAAATATAAAGGTGAATGACTTTGACCATATTCAAGGTTAAATTGACCAAGTCTCAGTAGGTTTAGCTCAGCCATTTTTCACAGTGGGTTGTACCTCAAATCCAAGAGAGGGGAACAGTGCCAAAAGAAAGTTTTTGTTCTGCAATATACAGTCGGTGCAAACTTTTAATGCACTCTGCATTGTTCAGTAGTGAAAGACACGGGATAGTCCACAGTAAGATTCAAAATTAAAATGTGCACCCAGCGGGATGCCATGACAGTAAGAGTCTGGTAATTGTACAAATGATGTGGTTGTCATTAAATCCTCTTATTGTTGATGCTATCACTCAAAGAATGTGGAGTACGCCTTGTTAGTTGACTATCCAGTGAATAATTAGCCAATAATAGAGCCAGATGTGTTGAGAACTATGTGTGAGACTCCAGAATAGGTCTTTCTAGGTTATCTGCTGATTTGTGAGTAATCCTCCATGTATTGATTCTGGGAGGTTCCTTCTATCAGATGACAGCACATATTCTCACAGCACCGGGAACATAATTAGCAGGCGTTGGATGTTGAAGTTAGCAGCACACACAGGCAGTAATGCAGAGAGGATACATCCAGGGCGATTACTCAGGTGTGAGAAAACCGATTACGAGCGATAACCAGCTTTTTCTTATCAAACGTTTCCCAGGGTTCTCTCTCAACTTCCTTCTCTCTCTGTCCATTTGTTAGAGTCTGATGAATGATGTGGAGCTTTTCAGTAGTCAGGTCCCAAACGAACTCTGGTGTGGTTATCTTGTGGTGCAAAGTGGAACAAATAGAAAACAAACACCTGTTGTGGGTATATAACGCATTACTGCGGTTATCAGATTCCATAACGGTTTCTAGAGTCTGCATATGGGATAAATACAGAAGAATTAATCTACTTACTGGTCCGCTTTGCGCTCTCACTACAAGCAAACTACTATAGAGTCCAAAGAATAAAGCTGGACAATGTAGTGCAGTTGCAACCACATCCACTGCCATGAGGTCAGTGAGCCAATTAATGTGAGCTTATTTATTACCCCCGCCATGAAAGTTGTGTATTCTCTTTGGTCTGTTGTTTGTTAAAAAGTTATTGCCAAAGTTTCGTGAAACGTGGTGGAGGGGTGGGGCAGCCTCCATGACAGAGCCAATTTGTGTGCAAAGCTGAATCCATGGTCAAACGGAAGCATTTTTTTTCTTTGACAGTTTTGTCCCCACGGTGACATAGAGCAGTTTTTGGAATAGACTTTTAGGGCTCTATCTTCTACCCGGTGTAAAGTAGTGCACAGTACAAGATAAGTGTCATTTGTAGTGTACAACTGAAAGAGTTGTGCTTTTCACAGCCAGTGCCCACATCCTTAAAATCACAAGTTTACTTGCGCCCATCTGAAATAAATGTTGGCAAGGGAAGGTTTACTGACCTTGACTTCACGGACGATGCTGTGATCTTTGATTTCAGCACTTGAGAAGCTTAATGAGGAATCAGATTGTCTGAGTTTGTGATTGTCCTGGATCAAGACTAGGATCCAGGCTTTCAATGACTTCCCGGACTTGGCCATCACAAGTGCGTTTGTATGTGGCAAAAGTGTTGCCACATACACCAAGACACGTCACCTGCAGCATGTTGAACACTAAGTTAAAAACTGTTCACTCTGAAGTGAAACTAGACATGTTGCGTGCACTAGTTTCATTTCAGAGTGAACAGTTTTTAACTTACTGTTTAACGTGCTGCAGGTGACGTGTCTTGCTGTAGAATCTCCTGAGGCTCTTATCTGTCCATTCATTCAGGCATTTACAGATGCCTCTTTGAGACTTTTTTCCAAGTCTCATTGACAATGCTAGTTTCAAAGGTATGCACTCAGTTAGTGCTTTCTAGTTTGACTCATTCCCTGTTCACCACCTTCCATCTCCTTTTTAAACAGCTGTCTCCGTGGTGTGTTTATTTCTACGATCATTACACTGGAGAGAAACTAGACACAGCGCATCAGTTAATGTAGCACCGAATTTGCCTGTTTGATTACCTGAGAATCCCGGACGGTGTTCGTGACTCTGTTTATTAATCTCTTTTGCCCCCAGAAACAGGAATAGCGATGCCCTGCTTATCACCTCATAGGAACTGTCGGCAGTGATGCGTGGGCAGGTGGGGACAGGAAGGAGGAATCTAAAAATGAAATGAGAGCTGCTTTCACCTTACTTCATCAGACCATAGTGGGTTCTTGTGGGAATGATAACCAGTCTGATATCATTCAGCGACACATCAGTCAGCAAGGGGAAACATATGGTGGTTGCGTTCTGTCATAAAACTCATCACTTCACAAGCTCCACTAATGTTTTGTTCAGCCCTTCTCAGGATAACAAGTTTACCATTAATCAAAATAACTGCCCCTGAATATTCCGTTTTCCAATGTAAACCCATTGGTTCATTTTTCTCGTCATGCGTCTCTGCGATAATCACCAAACACCTGTTTCTTTCTCTGTCATTGTGGCATTGACTGATCAATTTTCATGCCTCTTTGTTTCATCGCACAAACACATTTCCAATGTGATGCCGCGTAATTTAAAAAACAGGAATTTTAATGATGTCCTCTGGGCTAAAGTATTGGTTCAGACCAGCATTAATATTTCAGAATGGAGTCTTCAATGCGAACTGGAGTCATTCTTTAAATTTTGAAAACATTATGCTTCAGAGTTTTTGATGCACATCAGCTCAATATCATGCCAAGATCCAGGCCTTTGAAAAAGGCAGAGAAGGGGGAGGAAAAAAGGGATAGTAGTGCTTGCTTCAGGTTGGGTTGTTATTGCTGGGAGGTACTTTTAAGTGTTGATCTGGTTGTGTTTGGTGGTCATCTTTGCACAAATAAGTTTTTTTTCCATCAGGAGTGGAGTTATTTTGTTGTTTTAGTCTGTGGTTAGTGCAAAGAATTTTTCAGCTGAACTTTAGATAGCTGTATACAAGCGGCCAAAATGAGGTTTCTTTGCAGGATGGTGGGACTCACTTTTATAGACAGAAGAGTGTCTGGAATCTGGAAGGAACTCAGAGTGGAGAACATTGCTCTTTTTCATCAAAAGGTGTGAGCTCAGCTGGGTGAGGTATCTAAGGCTGCCCCCTAAACACCTTCCTTTGTAAGTTTTGAGGCATGTCAAATTGGATGGAGCCTCCCCAGGGTAGATCCAGCTGCCACATAAGCCTACAACTCCTTCAGAGTGTCTTGATGGCTTCTGTCACTAGTCTCCTTCTTCCACAGTCACTCAGTTTTGGAGAATTGCTCTGCTTTACCATACAGTACCATGCTGTTTGTTTTTCTTTAGCTGATATCTCACTGGACTTGCAAGTGATTGGCAAATGAGACCAATGGCCATTCATCTAATTCAGCTCTTGGTCTTGATGTAGTTTGAAATTATACTCTAAGCAGTCGAAATCAGTTTCCCCATTCGCTAATTAGTTGCTCGCCTCGATTTCATTCGCCTACAGATTTTGGAAATGTTCAAAACCCTGGTGGTGAATGAACGACTGCTTATTTTCACTAACTTGTCTCTCTAACTATTCTCTAACTAGTCGTTTTACTCGCCAAGGAGTCTTCAATAGACCACTACCAAGTCCCCCCCCCCCC
>OMMV01068416.1:0-10499 GCA_900302635.1 Chatrabus melanurus
CCCCCATCACCCCTCGATCACATCAGCTGGAGAGACGGAGGAAGAGTGAGCAGCTGCTGTTCATGTTCAGTCAGTGGTGGCCAATCCTGGTCCTCGAGGGCCGCTATCCTGCACATTTCCCATCTCTCCCTGCTCTGCCACAAGCTGATGAGCTCAGTCAGGTGTCTGTTAGCTCCTGATTGGCTGAGCACACCTGAACGAGCTCATCAGCTTATGGCAGAGCAGGGAGAGATGGGAAATGTGCAGGATAGCGGCCCTCGAGGACCAGGATTGGCCACCACTGATTTAAAGGAACAGGCACAAAAAACAAAAAGTGGTTTTAAGGAAACAATCGGCTCAGGAGCTCTGCAGCCATTTTTGGCTCCAAGCTTTAACTCCTGAAAACCCGCGCGGCTTGTGGGCGGGTCCAGGGGCCTGTAAGTAATGTTTTATAAAATTGACTTTTCTCAACAAAATAGCAAAAATATTCTCATTTTCTTCAGGAAAAAAATGAGC
Organism: Chatrabus melanurus; assembly: GCA_900302635.1. Lineage (NCBI taxonomy): Eukaryota > Metazoa > Chordata > Actinopteri > Batrachoidiformes > Batrachoididae > Chatrabus > Chatrabus melanurus. Next base: position 496 of record OMMV01068416.1, read on the forward strand.
CAAAGAACTTTTTCTGATGCCTCGATCCTTCGTAAAATAAAAGCACAGGATGGCCTCCTTTACGTCGCTGTGACATCACTTCAGGCTGGTGACCCTCTCAGCTTTTGTTTAGCCGTGGCAACAGGCACGTTTTGCCGAGCGTAAGATAAACGAATGAATTTTTTTCAGTTTGTTCAATAATTCCAAATCTTTCTGCAGTTACTTTACATATTTAGCAAAATGACAAAAGTTCATCCAAAGAGCTGCTTGTGTTCCTTCAAACTTCAAAATAAAATCCTCTGATTGCTGAAATATTTTAGTGATTTTTATCATTAATATTAAATCTATGAATTTATAAACTTTTTTCCTGAAATTTTAATTATTATTATTTTTAATTATTATTATTATTTTTTGTCTTTTTGCACAAAATACACGTCTCCTTTGTCGTGTTCAGGATGAATACGATTTTACTTTCGGGTTCAAAAAGATTCATATCCGTTTTTAAGTTTGCTTTAAAAATAAAAAGTGTAAAATATGATCCCTTTAAAAACAACATCTTAAGTTTTCTACAACTGATAAGAAAATCAGGTTGAGGGTTTTACAATCATTTTGCAGTATTGCTGAGGGTTAGGGTTCATCCAAGTACGAATTAAACATTTTATTTGAAAATGAGGTTTGGAAACTGAAAAGACTTTTTTTTTGTTATTAAGGAGGAAACTCTTAGATTTTTTATTTTGGTTGGAATTAGAATGTTGTTGACCAAAACTGTGAGGGTGCCTAAGACTTTTACACAGTACTGTAGTTTTTGGGGACCAGGTTGCCTCCCACACTGATTCATCACTTCCTGCAGGTTTTTCACATTAAAAGCATGCTGCAGCGCGGTGTGCTTTTCTCAGTGTATTTGCTTAAAAACAAAACACTTTTTTTCCTGGTCTTCCTCACAGGAACATGAACATCGGAGGCGTCGTCTTCCCGCTGCAGCAGCAGTCCGGAGACGAGGAGTCGGTGGTGTATCACGGTCAGTACGACACCGAGGGCGTCCCGCACACCAAGAGCGGCGACAGACAGCCCGTCCAAGTCAGCATGGAGGTGAGACGCCACACTCGGCGTGCGCGCGGCCTCAGGCGCTGATTAACGTGCACTAAGACCCAGAACGGTTCTGCTGTCTGTCTGTCTGCAGTTCAACAAGGCGGGAACGTTTGAGACCGTCTGGCAGGTCAAATACTACAATTACTACAAGAGGGAGCACTGCCAGTTCGGCAACAAGTTCAGCAACATCGAGTACGAATGCAAACCCAACGAGACGCGGACGCTCATGTGGATCAACAAGGAGGCGTTCAACTGAAGGTCAGCCTGAGGTCAGAGGTCAGCTTTGGACATCAGCACGGCGGCGGACGCGAGGACAGGAAACCGCATTAAAGACAAACTCAAAGCTTTATCGTTTTAATGTGTTTTACAAACTATAAAGGCTGAAAAGGAGAAAAGTTTTTTTTTTAAACTTTGTGGCTGATGACGTCACACAGAGCGCCGTCCTGTAGGGGGCAGCAGTGAGTGGACCCCTACCTGTCTTTAACTGCTTTCACACACGCGCTCTAATTAGTAAACATTCGTGCACGAAGTCAAAGGGCAAGCGCCTCATATTCTGCGAACACTGTGGCGCCCCCTGCTGTAAAAGGCAGAGAACTGAAGTGATACTCGCTGCATTCACGCCGGTTTCTACCGCTGCACGTCTGTGTCCCTTTGGACAGCTGCACAGAAGAGAATTATGGGTAATCAGAGGCTTATCGCACTGACATGCACGACTGCGACTGAACTGCGACAAAATTTAAGCGATTCGATGTTTCGGTGGAAAAAATGCAGATGATGCTGAAATAAGACGCTAACGGGCTGAAAACTCCTGGTTTCTTCTGCGACGCACTTTTACTGTATGTGGTGCTGCCCCCTGGTGGTGAACAAGAGGCGAGCACACATGCAGCAGCGCAGTGGTAAAAACCAGGCTTCAAACCCACAACCTTCCTCCTGCTGTTGTGTAAAAATGCTGCCGAAAATAAAAACAAGTTCAGGAATTTAAACAACAGTTATCAGCCGTAACTCTGGTTCTGAGCCGATCTGCAGCCTCCCGAAGCCGCGCTCACATCATCGTGACACATCATACTTTGCACACGTCGCCTCCGTTATCGTGCACGTGATGTTTTGTGCAGAGGTGCACATCAACTGTCCAGCCTCACTACCGCCTCCTAGTGGACGGTGCTCTCTGGCACCTCTGCCTCCCGTGTGTGATGTCATCAGCGCCAACGTTTGTCAATAAACCATCGTTTTTTTTTTTTACGAGTCCAGCAGAATTAATTCGATAAAATGTGACTCAAGCTGAGCGCGTTTTATTTTGAAGCTGCTCGTGTTTCACGTTGGCGGCTCGAAAGAGAAAATTTAAAACTTTGGTGCGTTTTGCTCTCGAGCTTCCAGCGTAGATCAATAATGTTATTGGACTTTATTTATTAACTGTGTGGATGAATCTGTGATTTCTGTCGTTTTTATTTATTTTTTAAAGTTAAAATCCGCTCTAAATGCTGCACGTGAGTTTTCAACACTCGGTGGATTTTAACTTTAAACCCTATATATTTGTGATGCAGATGTTTCACTTGACATCAAACCTGCTATTTATTCTTGTATTTATTGTTTTTTTCTCTTAGACAGATTAAATTTGCCACACGTGATGTTTTTATTCGTTTTTATTCATTTTTCTTGCAGATTTCTTCATCTTTTGTTTTGTATTTATGAATAAACAAGTGAAAAATGTTGTTTTTCCGACTGAAAGTTTTCGGTTTTTTCATTTCAAAGGCTGGAAATTCAAATGGAACAAAACCAAATGATGCATTTTTCTGATCAATTTTGAATTTTGTTCTTAAACACTCACCAAAAATAAAGTTTTTCATTTGAAAATGCATCAATCAATCAATATGTTGTGATCAATATGCGCTCCAGGCCTCAGACTGAGAAATCTGTGTTCACCTGGCTGGACTTTGTGCTGCTGGGTATTTTTGGATTTGCAGATTTTTAATCTTGTTTCTAATATTTTGGCACCTCAATCATGGCTGTGCGAGGTGGCCACAATATTAGAAACGCCTTTAAATCTGCTGCTAACCACAAAAACTCCATAGAGTGCGGCCCTGGAACATTTTAAACTAGAGGGGAACTCAAGAGTGCACCGTCCAAATCGCTCCATCTTCCAGTGGTAAAGTTATTTGGCTCCACCCCCTTTGGCAGATCCGGTTTTATAATTTAATGGTTAAATATCACGTCACATCAAGTGATGACATCACACACGAGACTCTTCTTCAGTCAGTAAAACTAACTATGTAATCTGGGATCAAAAAAAAAAAAAGGTGCAAAAGTCAATAAACTGACAGGAACTTTTTTCACTGATGTATAAAAAATAGATAAATTATAGATAAAACTAAAGGATAAATTAATTTTAAAAAACAGTAGGATAAAATAAACCTTTGACAGGAGTTAATGAAATATTTTTTTTAAATAAAATGACAAACTTTTACTGCAATGTTCATTTTTTTAAGATGAGAATTTTGAGGCTAGGGTTAGCTAGGGTGAGCTAATCCGCACCAGGGCGCCCCCTCCTGGTCCAGCTGATTGATGGCTATCAGCAGAGTGATTAGTGATGAAACAGGTGTCACATGACCCGGTGCTAGAGCTCAAGGCGAGACACCAGGAGGTCCAGTCGATCCCGGGTTTGATCAGACTGGTTCAGCGAGGAACCAGCAGCTGCCAGTCGACACGAGCCGCAGGATAAAGAAACCAGGTGAGAGGTCAAAGGTTTAATGACAGAAAATTAGGAACAGCAGGTGTTGGACCTGCATCCGTCCATCCATTCGTTTTCTAAACGGGTCAAAGTCTGAGCTGAGACTAAGAGCAGGTCGACTCCTGAAGGTTCTGTTTCCCGTGTGTCTGAGAAATGACCTCCGTCTGATTTCAGTGGCGGCTGATGAGATTAAGAGGCTGGGAAAGAGATTTAAGATCCTTGACCCGGATAAGTCGGTCTGAGCGTGGACGGGTTCACGTCTTCACCAGAACTCCAGCAGAATCCTCTTGTGCAGCGAGTTAGCGACACTGAAGTCGACTTCAAAGGTAAAAAAAGATCCTAAACCAAGTCGGTCCGCCCAAGGATCCAGTTCTACCAGGAAGGATGTGGTTTGATTTTTTTGTTTTGTTTTTCAAAGATTGAAATAACTGAGTTTGTTGAACTTCTCCAGCAGCACACGAGGATTTAAAGCCGGCGTTTATTTTGGGGTAAAAATACCGTAAATAACAGCAAGTCGTCGTCGAGCGTTTGGTTACGCGGAGTTTTGGAAAAGTTTAAAAAAAATGTTGATAAACGGCAAACTAACCGTCTAGCGTTTATGAGCCGTCGGTAGTAAAAACCGAAACGGAACCAAAAAAAGACTTACAGCTAAAGTAAATCATATTTGTAATCGCAAATACGCGAAAACTGTCAACGATTACGAACTGCAACAACACTGCGATGTCATTGCGATGCATATAAACAAATATTGCATCATTTTTACGTCGCTGGCGCGCAGCAGGACGCTTCGGTTCGTAGGCTGTCGTAAGTTTTGTGTTGACTGAGGGAAGGGGGCGGGACTTGATGCTGGCGGTGGTTCACGGTTGGACTGTTTTGGTAAACTACGTTTACGCACCAACACTTTTACAGATGATGTGATTTTTCTCTCCAACGGTCAGAATTCATTGGAGGAGTCGCCGAGTTCAGCTTCAAAGGTGACAAGGAGCAGAAGCGGCGTTCCAAGGATCCATCCGTTACCTCCAACCATCTCCGCCTTTTTTCTCACAAAACTACGGATACTTAAAAATAACTTCGATTAAAGCACCTGAAGAAGTTTAGAAGCACAGGAAAAAAGTCACGTTGAAAGTTCAAAAGGTCAGCAGACGCCACTGATGAACTTTGACCTCACGATCCCACATGTGGCCTCTTCCACTTTAGTTGCGATCAGGATCTACGACATGGACAAATACGGCTCCAGATCCAACGGCGAGCTCTTCCAGGTTCTGAAGACGATGGTGGGAAAAAAACTACTTCCTCTTTACCCACGACTGCGTCCCCATACGACGCCATCGCCAAGTCTGCAGACGACACAGCGGTGATCGGGCAGCGAAGACCAAGGAGCTCATCGCCAACTTCAGGAGACCCCGGGTTGAGGGTTACCCTCTGGTCGTCCTCAGTGGAGACCAGCATTAGGGTCCACATATCTCAGAGGACGTCACATGGACTCCAAACACCGCTGCACAGATTTTCTGAGGTCACTGAAAAACGGCGAACTGCCACAAGAGAAGCTGCTAACGTTTTACCGCTGCTCCATAGCGAGGATTTGAACAAACTGCATCTCACCGTATGGAACATCTCACCGTATGGAACATCTCACCGTATGGAACATCTCACCGTATGGATCATCTCACCGTATGGAACATCTCACCGTATGGATCATCTCACCGTATGGAACATCTCACCGTATGGAACATCTCATCGTATGGAACATCTCACCGTATGGATCATCTCACCGTATGGAACATCTCACCGTATGGATCATCTCATCGTATGGAACATCTCACCGTATGGATCATCTCACCGTATGGAACATCTCACCGTATGGAACAATGCTCATACTCTATGCTGCAATATATAAAATATACTGTTTTACTCATTTATATGCTGCTTTGGATGGATGTATATATATATTTTTTTTTACTGGATGCATATCAGAGTTTTGCTGCTGCACTATCTTCACTTTACTCTGCATTATTTGTTATATTCTTGTTTTTTTTATATAATTTTAACTTCTCTCCTTCATCGTTATTCCTCGTGCGTTTTAACAGAGCTGCAAACGTCTCGTTCCACTCCACAATCCTGTGTCCTGCAGAGACAAAGATATTCTGTTCTAGTCCATTCTGGCATTTTCATCCTGAGGTTTTTTTTTTAAAATTATTATACGTGTTTTGCAGAATAATTTTATTTTGCAGCAGTAAGTTTTGTGATAATTATGCACCTGACCTCAGTGACGTGTTTGGAACTGCAGGTGGCGCTGTCTCACCGTAGCTGCGTCCTGCACGCCAGCTTCCACACCGACAGGAAGGACCCTGTGGGCTCCTGTTTAACTTTGACCTTTGACCTCAGCCACTCTTAAACAGCTCTTTGACCTTTTTGGTACTTTTAGCGCCGTCATAAAGCTGCGTTTGTCCAGAATCTGGACCTGAAACCAAACCAGGACGTGTTTCAGTCCAAAGGAAGAAACGACTGGAAGCAAAATAATCCAGCAGGAGAAAATGAAATGCAAACGAACGATCGTGGTCACCGGGCGTCTTAGAAACAGACGCTGAAGGACACGATTTAACAAATAAAATAAAATAAAATTCTAAAAAACAAACAAACATGAGCATCAATGTGAGCCCGGCGCTGTGAAATCATCATTATTATGAACACCTTCTGATTATTTACAGCAAATATTGCTGGATATTAAATTTCTATCCAGACTGTTTTCCTGCTGGCTGAACTCGGCCTGTAAACTTCCACTGAACGTTCAACGCATGTCGTTGTTGTTCAATAAAGTAAACAAACAAACAAATCCCTGCCTGAGCCGGTTCTGGTGTCACATGACCCACATTAGCTTTATTGACAGACTTTGGGTTTATTCTGTTTGCTATAATCACAGACTCGGTGTTGTTATTAAGGGATTTCTCACAAACAAATCAGCTGTCAAAGGTCAAGAGGTCACGCACAGGCTTGGCTTAATGAGGTCGGCGTTATAAAAAAAGTGACCTTGTGCTTTAGTGACACAGACGGTTTTATTTCTAAGAAACAACCACTTTCGGTGCCTGTGGCTTTAAATGGAAAAGAGCTGCTGTTCACCATGTGGGCGTGTCTTACACCCCACAGACTGACTCAGTGGGCGTGGCTCACAGAGCAAAGAAGAATCCGGATATTAACCTCCGTGAAACAAGAAGTCACAGAAAACGAGTCATTTCTGCCTCTTTTTTTATGTCCAAAGGCAAAGAATCGAGGAACTTTGAGGATTTTTAAGCTGAACCTCCAACCATGATTCTTTGGTACATCATGACCCCTTTGGACCCCTTTGGACCGCTTTGGAGAAGAACTCGCAGCAGATCAGCATCGTGACAAAAGGCGTGAAGCGTGGAGGAGGAGGAGCTAAAACAGCTGAAGAAGACGTTTAGTGTCACGTGTGCTTTCTGTATCCGTGGACCTCACGGAACCCGATCATCTGTTTGTGATTCAGCCTCCAATGATTCCAGATTTATTCTCATATGTGCCAACAGGAAAGGTGGAACCAGATCTGGTCTCTGGTCCTCCAAGAAATCCACACCGTAACGACTACGAGGAGGAATGTGGGTCTTCACATGGGGTCCTGAAGATCAGAGAAACATCTGCAGCGGTTCTTTGGCCTGAAGCTTCCAGACAAAGCTGCAAGAACAAAGAGCTGCTCCTGGATCAGGTTTCCAGAAAACACTCCAGTCTTCCCAAAAAGGTTCAATCTGACTGAACGGTTCCGGAACGCCGAAGAGCAAAAACCAATCGGGTGTCAGAAACCAAACCGCAAAAAAAAAAAATCATACCGCAGCCGAGCTTCACATACGTCTCTGGGCGTCACCAAGAAGGACACGCCCCCTCCACTACCATCCTGTGATCAGAAGCATGATGTCATAAAGCAGGATATACACTGTTGTTTGGCTCATGTCTTTTGAGCTACTTTCAGTGACAGGTTGTCACTCATCGCTCTGGCTGCAGGGGGCGCTGGTCATCAGACGTGTGACGGCTCACAGCGGCGTGCAGCGAGCTAGAAGTCAGTGTGGCGGCTTGCCTGCCGTGCACTCCGTGAGTGTGTGAGAGACCTGTAGGCTGACGGCGTTCAAACTCGCAACTTCCTAATCCACATTAGTTACCGGGTTACCGTCAAAGTTTGACGTTATTAACTTTAAATGTCGTGATTTGAATCCGTTTGGATCTTTAACCTAAAGAGAACATTAAAGTGAAACCTGTCCTAGTCTTTGTCCCTGTGAGTCTCACCTGTCCCTGTGAGTCTCACCTGTCCCTGTGAGTCTCACCTGTCCTGTGAGTCTCACCTGTCCTGTGATTGGCTACAGCATGAGGCGGGGGGAGGGGTCATTCAGAGTTCAGTGTGATTCTCAGGTAACTTCACCTGCTGCGGGGAACCGGATCCACGCTTTAGACCACCTCGCCGTCGGTGTCAGGTGGGCCCACAATCCCGCTCTGCTGCCCGAACACAAAACCACGCCATCAGCACAGCGAGGGCCCGTAAACACGCTAACCCCCCCCTCAATAAAAAAAAGTCTTAAAACAGATTCTCATCCACATCAGCCCAGGTTTAGTCAAAACCAGTTCAATCTTTTTTTAAATCCACACTAATGGAAGCAGATGTGAATAACAAACTAAGAGTACAATACTGCCCCCTTTTGGAAACAGACTAAATTAACATGTGCTTAACATTAGAAGAATTTCATTCCTGTGCTGGTCGTCGTGGAGATGAGTGAGTTCGTCCATCCAGACAGATTTTGTCGTCAATAACTCAAAAACAATAAATTTTATCATCTTGGAACTCAACAAATTAAAAGATCACAGAATGAGGATGAAGTGATTAGAAGGTGATGAACTTTGATCCCATAGACGTGTCTGCCCCCTGCTGGACGGAGGACCTGCTGGAACACTGTGCACGTCGTGCGCACGTCGTGTCAGCCAACAAGTGAAGGTACCAACCACGGGGAGAACACGATGCCCACTAGTGGCCAAATACGGGACGGAATGTGCAACAGAACAGGAAAGTCGAGCTGGAATTAAAGAATGGATAGAGCGTGTGACTGGGGATGATACTCAAACCTTTGGTCAGTTCTGGAAATTACTGATGGCAAATTAGAAACACTGTTCCCGAACGTTACAAAACCTCCTGGAGTCCGTATCAAAAGGAAAACGGCACGCGCTGCACTAAACGGGTCATAATTACGTCAGTCGGAACATTCCGGTTGATCTGTGCCCTCTGGTGTTGAAACAATAAAAGTTAATGAACGGCTACAGTTGGTTGGTATATTGATCACCTGATTAGTTTGTAATTAGCCAGAATTTAAAGCCATCAGTCTGCATTTTGAGCCCAATTCCTTTGATTTTAACTCCAATGTGCTGATTGACGGAATAAAACAAAAACTGTGTCAGTGTCCAAATAAATAGGGACCCAAGTGTAACACTGCCGTCCTGTAAAAGGAAATCCTCTGTATTTTACAGCAGACTACAGTTACTCACCTGTCTGCTGATAAGGAGGATCGGTTTTCCTGCCGGCCCGGTATCGGTACCATCAGACAGGCTAATGAGAGGACTGACCGGACCGCCCGACTGCACAGAACCAGCTGACACCTGCTGAGGTCCGGATACGATCTGCTTCTCGGATCAACACATCAGTTGACTGAAAAGCTTTTCTGTTCCAAATCCTCTGCACACAAATAAGAGGTTTAAAAAAAAACTTAAAAAGATGAAAAAGTACCGATACTGACCTTATGAAAGAGCATCGGTCACAGAAATATTGATTCTGTATCAGTGTTTCCGCTGCACACTGCCTCCTTCTACAAAACATTTATTACCCGGCCAACAGCGGGGTTATGTAATCACCTCCGTGTGTCTGTCTGTTAACAGGATATCTCGAAAACTAATGGACCGATTTTGATGAAATTTGGTGGGAAAGGGGATATTGACTGCAGAAAGAACCCATTAAATTTTGGAGGTGATCCGGATTATATTCCGGATCTGAGATCCGGAACAAGTTTAATACTGCAACAATCTAAATAAAAGTGTGTTATTGTTACATGGTTGTTCTTTTTCAATTTCTTCTAAATTTTGGGCCCAGCATCTATATTCCCTTTATAGCAATTCAATTAAGGCACGCCCTTTATTGAAGAGCAACAATAAATTTAAAAAATAAAAG